>APFE031592325.1:0-107697 GCA_000404065.3 Pinus taeda | reverse complement strand
CATTTCGAGGATCATCTTGTGGAGAGCCCGGTTGGAACCTGTAAAAACATTCAATGCAAAATATATATATGAGATCATATCATCGCTGGGGTAGGCATTCCCATACTCAGATAAGAACTAACTATGAGACTGAAAACTGACTAGAAGACTAACTACTGTTCTGATATAGGAATGATATCGTAACACATCATAAGTACAGACACATGTGGACACAGTATGGATGTAGCCATCTGTTTATGAATAGTCCATAATATAATGAATACAAAATTCCTCGCAACCTGGATGGTGGAAACTAGATCCAGGGTCTTCATTTCTACGTCCCTAAACAGTACGATTCTATCCATGCGATTGAATGTGTTGAAGTCGAACATGGTAGAAACCGCTTGATTACCAGTCAATGATGTAAACTGTTAACAAGCGTGAGAGAAACCACCAATAATGAAAATGGCTCTCAAAGTAATCAGCACAATCCATGAAATGTGATAAGATGTGTTGATGTCGAACATGTCATGGAATCCTTTGATCGAAAGTCAATGATGTAAACTGTCGTCAAAGGCGAGAAACCTGCCATTGAGGCATGCAGATATCAAGGTACTGACGATTCCTAGATCATCTTTCTAGATAATGAGTTGAAGTCGATAGAAAGCGATCCGTCGTAGGCAAGCCCACAACACGAAATCATAGATCAAGTTGAAGAATTTAGTTGCAAGGACTGACTCAGGGATGGTCAAGATGCATGACAGACATTTTGCAGATGAATGGCTTATTTGCACTGAGCTCTTGAACACATAACGACACGACAGATGGTTTGGTGATGATTGACCAAAAGTTAATACTCAAAAATCGGCTGAAGACTTTCAATATGGTTCGATCAACTGTTAGGTAAAGGATTTCCCAACCCAGGTGAATGAACGTGTCGTGTTCAAGAGTGGTTATAAAGTATGACAAATAGACTCGTTTTTCTCTCTTTTCCCCCACCATTTCTAGCAAGTACCTCTTTATTTTTTACAAGCTTGAGGAGGATAACATTTGCTTGATTATAAGCTCATCCTTCGGATGAGTCCAACTTAGTTTAAAATTTGAACCCTAAGAAGGAGTGATCCATTCCTGTTTGAAATTGAATAGGTCCTTTACTATTAAACTTTAACAAGTCCAGTATAGGAGAAACTCTGTGTTTTTCAATTTTAGGGAGTTAAAAGAAGCACTTAAGAAAACTCCATGGTTGTCCTTTTTCATAAATTTGTGTCTCCCAAGCTCGAAAAGTATAAAATAATACTTGAGAGAACTGCTTGATCATTATGATCAAGGAGTACTTTTCATAATTAGTGTCTTCAATCTGAAAAAGTAAAAAAAAGATCGAAAACACGTCATTTTATTACTAATATCGAACTTGAAACGACAAAAGTTTGGCACTCTTTTTGTGTTTATACGGTCAGAAAAGAGCTGTAAGTAGACCGTCCTTTTAATTCCATTTTAACGAGTTTAAAAAGAAAAACTCAGCAATCTTTTCATATTTTACGAGTCAGAAAAGAGCTTAAAGACGACTCCTAGTTTTGCTTTTTCGTGAATTTTAAAGAGTCCGAAAAAGTGAAAAGTATAATCTTCATTGAAAATGATCAATTCTCCCTGAAAACCCAATATTCTACACAAAAACTCAAAACGTTACTCATACCTGTTTAAAATAAATAAAAATGCATCAAAAGTGACCTTTTTAAAGTGAAAAATAAACAAATTAAGAATTCATTTATTCAAAAAAGCTTATAAAAAGGGCTTTTGTAAATTCATTTTTACCGTTTGACTTTAGAGTGAAAAGTAAGAGCTTTTGGTAAGAAACTTCCTGTGAAGATTGCGGAAAATCCGACCGTTGGAATCAAGAACCGTCCTCTCCAGGTAATCCACATCATCCCTATCTTGCATTTCAACTATTTAATTTTCGTTCTAGAGCTTTAAAATTAATTTTTAAGGAAACAATTGGTTAAAAAATTGCCCGCAGGGGGGTCCACAGGCGCAACATTTGGCCCCTGCGAACCCCGAATTTTTTGTATATAGGAAAAAGTCAAGGTCTTGCACCTACTCTTAAGGGAAAGTGTGAACCTATGTACTATCTCTAATTAGTGGGTGCGGACCCCACTAAATACGTTTCAAAACCCTAAATATTTTCATTTCTACCCAAATATTTTGAAATTACAATGTTCTAATCCGCCTTTTTTGCAATGTAGGTACACAAAATGCTTGTTTGGCGGGAAAGGGAACACGAAGATGTGGATCAAGCCGCATTACTCCATCCACCTTCAATATAGGCATTAAGAGCATGCGGGCTATTGAAATTTTGGGCCATACCCGGCATGAGGGTTCAAGTAGACTTTTTGTAATGGCTGGTAGATAGGTGGAGCACACAGGATCAGTGTTTCATAATTGGTGGCCACCGACTTGAAATCGAGTCAGAGGACATTTATTTCCTGAATGATTTTCCTAAGAGAGGCAAAGGATTATCTCTATTCAGGACTAGGCCAAGTGGCCAGTCTGTCGCTAGTCTCCGACTAGAGTTTTGCAATGTCCAAACTGCGAACAAACGGATAGATGTTAAGACTATCTCCCATCCTGAACTTAAAATGATCGCATTTACTGTCACCAGACTATGCGGCAGTGAAACATTGCATCTAGCTACCGGTTCCCAAATGCGCATGGCAGTAGACTGCTTCCGAGGCACCATCTTCAACTTGTGCGATGCTGTGTTGGCGAATTGGAAAGGCCAACTGACTACGGCAAAGAACGGACAACTAAAGAACTTTGGATATGGTTTCTTAGTTGTGAGATTTGGCCTAGAGAGGGTCCCTATGTTGGTCCCACAACATCTTTCTGTTAAGGCTGGACTTCCCCGAGATCCTAGGATTATGCGCTGGGTCGCGGTCATGGATCGTCATCCTGAGGAGGGTACAGAGGTTGTTCGATTTCCACCTGAGTATTTTCGTTGGTTGGGGAACCAACTTTTCATGATACAGGACTTTCCATATGCTGGGATGGATTATCGTTGTGATCCAGACATGGCTCTTCCACCAGGAGAGCAATGGGATGATACAGGTAAAATTATTTTCAACATTTCCTAAATTTTTAAACTATTTTTTTTGCTTTTAAATCATCCAAAACTGATAGTAAAATGTTTTAAATGCAGATGTGGGTCACGACGAACAGCCGCTCTCCCTCCCTATGAGAGAAGACACCCTACTGCCGCGGCACCGGCTCCACACGACCAATCAACAGAGACCTTGATCGAATTGGAGCATCATCTAGAGCGCTTGACAGTAGATATCCCAAAGACTAGTATAGATGATATTCCTCTTAGGCTACAACGTTATGTGATTGGGATCCCAGGACCTTTTAGGAGGTTCCTTTGTAGGGTGGCCCGAGCAGTGGTTTCTTATCATGATCATCATCAGGGATAGGATGATCACCCTTGTAGACTTCATATGAAATTTTATATCCTTTTGTGCTATCATTTTTGCCGATCATAAGGTGTTTTTCAACCTATGATCGAAGACAATGTATATTTGACACACTTCTATGCTATGATATATCAATATTATTGGTTATCTTGTATAACATGTTTATGGAATGTTTTTTAAATTTACTATCTTGATTTTTTTTTTTTGTAAGTAAGCATATGTATTAAGAAACAAAAAATAATTACAGAAGACTGCCCGGGCAGACTAGAGCCCGAGGCAAAGCAGAGAACATAACAACTTGACCAAAAGACCTCCTACAGAACCCCAAAGAAACAGGGTAGACGGTAAGGATGAACAATCCACCTCGGCTTTGAGGAGTAGACCGGAAGAGGGCAGCGCTACACATGAAGCGAATAGACAGGCTGGGAGGCAAGAGCAAAACAGGGGAATCATCCAGCTTGAGAAGACTCTGCTCGACCCTTTTTACCTTTCTTCTTACCAACTTTGATCCATCCAAATTGATCCTGAATGGATGGCAGAACTAGCTGACTGCGCTGGGCGGATGGGGAGATCTCCTTGTCTGAGTCTGAAGGAGAGGTCTCATGAGAACGTTTCTGAGAGAGCACAGGGGCAGAAGACTCCTCAGGACCCGTTGGGGGCGGGTTTTGAGCTAACGAAGCATCCATCTCATCCTCATTCACTTCCTCTTCATCAGAATTGGAACTGAATTCATCCATGGGGGGAGGGTCACAAGGCTTCCAACTCTTGGATTTCGGCTTAAGAGATGCCTTCTTCTTATGGGCAGGAATCGCTGGACACGATCTGTGAAGGTGCCCTGTGAGATGGCAATTTCTGCAGCGGAACGTTGTGTTCTCGTAATCTAGGGTTTGGGTCCAGTGGAAGTCTCCGATTTTCAGAATGATCTGGTCTGGTAATCCTTTGCTGATGTCTATTTTTGCGCAGATTCTGGCGAAGGTGTAGAGACCCTTTTCCCCTCTAGAAGTGTCTGTAGCTAGATGGCATCCTAGAGAGTTGCCAATTCCTTCAAACACCGCAAAATGCCATAAATGAACCGGGAGATTGGGTAATCTGACCCAAATGGGAAGCTTGGTAATAACTGCTGTGGAAGGGTCAAAATCTGGGAACCAAGGGGTTAAGAAGAGACCCGCCGAATCCCAAAACCAGGGGCCCTCAGTTAATGCTTTCTGGTAGTCCTCATTGTCACCGAAGACTACAATGAAAAAGCCTTTGGAATAGAACATAATCTTGCAATTGCTGGTCCAGTTGGAGTGAACCCATTTGTAGAGATATTCTGTGCGAGGCCAGAGCCCATTGAACCTGCAGATAAGGCCAAACTCGGCAAACAGTTGGAACTGCCTGTCCATCTTTGATTTCTCTATTTCAATAGAGGGGGTTTCCTCCAGCCTGTCCACCAAGAAAGGTTTTGGAGCCTGGGCTGGTGAGGCGGAATTCTTCGTTTTCTGGGCATGGACAGCGTCTCTGTAAGAGAACGCTGCTGCTGAAGATGACTATCCCAGCGCTCCCCCTCTCAAGTGAAGGGAGATAGTGATGGAAGCATTTCTTTGAATGTTATAAAAAGAAAGGGGCAAGAGATCTGCAAGCTGTTTACCTTCGAAGAGGAGCCATTGAGACGCTGGAGGGATCCCTGTCCTGAGGAACAGCTCTTGCTTGAGGTCTTGAACAAGCTCTGAGGAGCTTACCCACTGAAGCAAAGATTTGCCTGAGAGGAGCGCTATTATGATATGGAAGGACTCTGATTGCTTTGGCATCTGTAGTCCTCTGCAAGACTAAGGCGAGGGGGCTTTGGAACAAGCACTGCCTTCTTGGGGTTCAAGCTCTGCCTGTTCTTTAATAACCTGCGCTGGGCAGCCGGCAATATTAGCCTTTTGGAGTGGCTTGATATCTCTGAAACCGGCTGCATCCTCCTTTGCAAGGCACAACCGAGATAAGACTATATGCCTTAGCTGTATCTCCCTTCGGTTTCTTATAAACCAGCCCCAAGAGACCAGATCCCTGTGTGGTATTTCGTCAAACATTTGCCCTGCATCCTCCCTGCGTGGGCATTTTTCAAGAGTTTTTAGAGCAAGAGAATATGGAAGCCGTATTACTTCCAAAATGCCACTCCCTGAGAGGCACTCGGAAGGAGGCTGTGTCGCCGAGCGAGAGAAAAAAATGGACGAAGCACGGCCTCCGACCTCTGAGCAAACCAGGAGAGAGGGAAACGAGTCGGAGGAAAAACTTAACAACAAAAACGTGACTGAGCCGTCTTGCTGAAGGAACATCAGCTGGGCCGCGACCAAAAGGCTGATAGCACCCGTGGGTCTGCTAGAAGCTTCACGGACATCTTGGAGGAAGCTGACCCAGAAGGGGCCGAGCTGGTTGAAACCCCAAGGAAAGAGAGTCGCTCTATCACCGGCTGAAGCAAGCTCATTCACTAAGCTGCTCTGATCGGAACAGAAAAAAGGCCAATCGTCCTCCGGAACAGGACCTGGGAGGAGAAAAGCCAAGGGGAAACGGGCCTTGGCGGCGCCGTTCTGAGAAGCAATGGAACGCCCAACAACCCTAACCGAGAGCGCCATTTTTTTCTCCAGATCGCTAATCCCTCATAGCTCAAGAAAAACAAATTTATTACAAATTTACTATCTTGATTATTGCAAATGTCTATTTAACATTTGAGAAGCAACTGCTTCTCCTAATGTGTTTAAATATCTTGAAATATGTTGATATTCAATGTAGTCAAATTCACATTCCAAGAGATGAACTCTAAAAAATAATCTTAATAATACTGGATTTCTAATGGCATAAACCCTGTTAAGTTGTAATACAACGAGTTCAAAATCTAACCTAACAATCAAACTCCGAATCCAAAATGAGATGGATTCAGGTAATAACTCAATCTCTGCACTATACTCTGCAATGTTATTTGTTGTTTGACTGAGACTTACCCCATGCATAGATACTATCTCGTCAGAGGGTGAATAGATAACCCAAGTTGTGGAAGAAATATTCCATGTACTACGATAAGCACCATCAGCAAAAACAATGTATGTTCGAGAAAGACGTCGACATCTGCAATATCAAGAGTAAAACCAAGATAAGCAGGAATAATGATAAAACACTCTCTAAACTAGGCACACTTTCTAATCTAAAACACACCAACTAGAAAGAAACTATTCTAACAAAAATCTCCACAACAAACTCTAAGCATAATATCTTTTCAGATAAAGCCCATTTCTGGGTCTACCTAAAGAGACACCGTCAAAATCTACTAATTCATAGGCCCCTTTTGTTTGATTGTATAATAAAACTAGGTCTCCTTCCGAAAAATTACGAGGTGTAACATTACGATCGTACTGAGCTTTTATCTGTTTTGCGTGAGTCTCGATTGCTAATGCAACATCACGTCGATTCTCATCTAATTGAGCTAAGTAAAATAAACGTTTTTCCTCTTCGGAAGTGGCTGGGAGTAATTCTATGGCTATTTGCAATGACGGAATTTCGCATTCAATGGGTAACATTGCTTCCAACCCGTAAACAAGCTGAAAAGGAGTGAAACCAGTTGATGTTTTGACTAAGGTTCGGTACACCCAAAGCGTTGAAAATAACATGTTATGCCAATTCGACCGATGAATAACAATGATTCGTCGGATCATGGTGACTAAAACTTTATTGATTGCTTCAACCAGACCATTAACCTATGGGTAATATGGAGTAGAGCTATCGTGACGCAGGCCAAGCTGATCTGTTAGTTCAGTCATCATGATGTTTCGAAAATGACTCCCATGATCAGTAATAATTGCTTGAGGAACACCGAATCTAGCAATTATATGATTGAAAATGAAAATTGCAACAATTTTTCCATCTGCCAAAAATGTAGGTATCGCCTCGGCCCACATGGTAAAATAATCTATGACAAGGATGATATACGTATGCCCCCCGGCCGAGTGAGGGTTACATGTAATAAAGTAGATACCCCACTTTGCGAAAGGACCGACGACAATTATAGGGTGGAGAGGAGCAGATAGAGCACGCATATTTCGATCAAAAATTTGGCAATTATGGCATTTCCGGACTGCATTGATACAATCTTTAAATAAGGATGGCCAGAAATAACCAGCGCACAATATCTTTTGGGTTGTGGCATACCCAGACATATGACTGCCACACACTCCAGAGTGACAGTCATTCAGAACCTTTTCAGCTTCATCATGAGTTAGACAATGACGGAAAACAGAATCCACTCAATGATAATAGAGTGTATCTCCAATAATATTATATGGTTGGGATTGGAAATGTATTTTCCTTCGCTGAGATCGTGAGATTTCAAGCCGAAAAGATTGGGTTTGGAGATAGACAATGATATCTCCATACCATGGATCAAGAGTATTGATAAGAAACAAGGATTCATCCGCAATGGGTTCTTCCTCCATAGTTTCAACATCAGTACGGGAAATCACACATCAGTTCCGCGAAAACCAAAGATTTCTTTTCTTTTTCAAATTCCAAGTCAAATTCCTGTAGGATAACTATCCATTTGGAATACTTGCCCCCTAGAAATTGTTTAGTCAAAATATATGTCATAGGGTTACAGTCAGAAATTACTATGGTTTTACGTAATAACATGTAATGACGAAATCTTTGGACAGCTTGAATAGTTGCCAAGGCCAATTTCTCCACATGCCAATATTTAAGCTCAGTCGGATTCAAAGTTTGACTAAGATAGTAAATCACATGTTCATTGTTGAATTCATCTTCCTGAACTAAAACCATCCCAATGGTGGAATGAGAAGCGCGAGGTACAAAAAGTAATCCTGGTTGTAGTTGGGAGGATGCAATAACGGTGCATGGGTCAACACATGTTTAAGTGCATCAAAAGATTTATGAGCTATCTCATCCCAAAAGAATGGAGTGTTTTGTTTCAACAACCTGGTAAAACCTTTCGTTATCTTGGCGTAGTTAGGAATGAAGCAACGTAAAAAGTTTGCTTTCCCTTGCAAACTTTGGAGTTGGTGAAGAGTTGAAGGCGGAGGCAATTTAAAAATAGCTTCAACCTTCGAGGGATCGACACGAATGTCAGCTTTTGAAACAACGAAACCCAGTAGGGAACCCGTCTCTATACAGAAAACACATTTGTGTGGATTCAGCCTAATTCAATAATGCCTACATCTCATAAAGATGGCTCGTAAATGAGTGAATTGATCGGCTCTACGTAATGAATGAGTAGGTAAATCATCGAGATAAGGCTGCAAAATGTGCTTGATGTCATGAAATGCGTAAGACATAGCCTGTTGAAAAGTTGCTCCGGCATTCTTCAATCCAAAAGGTAACTTGCAATAAGCAAATGTCCCCCATGGACAAATGAAAGCCGTTTTAGGTTGATCAGCAGGGAGTATGTTAATTTGATTGTAACCGAAAAAACCATCCATAAAGGAGAAAATTTCACTGCCGGTACAATCATCAATAATTTGATCGATATAGGGGGTTGGGTATTTGTCTTTAGGACAAGCTCAATTAATATCCTATAATCAATACATATTCTTATCGTTACTTGCTTTTTGTTAACAGGAACAATATTCGAAACCCAATCCGTTAAAGGAATTGGATATATGAAACCTACTCGAAGTAATGTCTCAACTTCAGCTTTAATAGCAGCAACTTTTCTTGGATGTATCTGACGCAAACGTTGCCGGATGGGTTTAGCATCTGGGTAAGTTTTTATTTCATGTATAACAATTGATGGATCGATTCTTGGAATTTCTTCATACAAGCAAACATGTCGCGGACTTCTTGAAATATGGCTTTATAAGTTTGGATTTCCTCGTCTGTACAAGAATCACCTATATGAATGTTTTCAATAATTCCGGGTTTCACTGAAATGTCAATAGGAATCATTTGAGAAATATTTCCCAAATTTAACTCAGAATCAGGATGTTGCATTGGATTTTGTGGTTCCTTGACATAATTAGTGGTAAAATAGATGAGAAATCATTTTCAAAATGATCAAGCTCAGGTAAAAACGAAGATCGATGATGAAGATCTTCCCATGGTAAATCATCAACAGATAAAAGTTCACGAATCTACTCATCAGTATGAATAGGATCAGAAAAAGTTGTTGAATCTAAGGTTGAGATTGAAAGTGACTCCCCATGGACCACATTCATTGGATCAATTTTGGTTGAACTAGAGTCAGAAAACAAATGTACCACCTGATATGCAACTTCAAAGGGACTCAAGGGCATGGCATCACCAAATGAGTCCACCTCAGAATCAGAAGGTACAATCCAAGGATCATCAAAAGCCATAGTGTTCGATGAAATCATGTGAATGGTTGCAAAAGAAGGTGATACATTAGGAGGAGGAAAAGAAAAAGTTCCTAGTAAACCAGAATATTTAATCAATCCCACTCCAACATCCTTATAAGGGATAGTTGTTTTACCGACATGTTGGATACTCTCAGAAGAGGCTAGGTCGGATGAAAAATAATTTAACTGATCTATTGTAACGATCTTTCCATTATGAGGGAATTTAATAAGTCGAAAGACCGATGAAACAACAACAGTCATAGCGTAAGACCAACTGTGAGCCAAAAGAAGGTTGTAATCTAGAGGGGCATCAACCACTTCCACATCTAGATTAACAGTTTTGCCTTCTACCCCTATAGGTAAATCCTGAAAAATGCCAAAAGGATGAAAACATCGGCCATCAAAAGCCTTTAAAATTGTCGGGGATTGATTGAGCGTAGGAGAACCAAGTGATCTCCAACACTGAATCGATATAATACACATAGAAGCTCCCTCATCAATCACACTCCGAAAGCACGGTCTGTTTTTGACTAACACTGGGATCTGGAAAGCCATTTGATGAGGTAAGCGAAGTGTACTATTTTCTAAATTGAAGATTATAAGGTTGGAATCCTGAATATCAACATCTCCTATAGCGGACAAAAGCAATTTACGCTGTGCTGGACATGATTGCAGCACCTCCAAAGCTGACATTGCTGAAGGGGATATAGCTAAATCTTCAACAATGTTATAGTTCTAAGCAGCTCTCACATGTGGATTGAAAGCTGACTTCCGAAGTATACCTTTAACAGTCGGTTTGATTACTAAGTCTGGATTAGGTTTCTCAATCTGTAGCGGATCAGAACCAGAAGGAGTTGAAGTTTATGGGTTTGAATTAGAAGATTTTGTTTCCTTACCGCCAACAGGATTCTTACTTCCATAATCTTGCGATTGTGTTGAAATCCTGACATGGGACATCATCATAATTTGTTCTTCTGAGGCATTTTAGGAAGAACCTATCATCTTACTATCTTCACTACGAAAAAGATCCTTCAAGACAACAGGCATTTGGGAACCTTTGACGATTTTCGAAACTTCAGCTCGATGTGAACAATCTCTTGTAAAGTGCTCCTCGTCACAGATGAGACAAGGATAGTGAGGTTTACATTTCTCGTTAGTAGATTTAGTTTTATCTAGTTTTTCTTTTGTGTTTTGTTTATTTTTCTTCTTCACTTTCTTTTTACCGCCAGATTTTGATTTGGCCATAGAAGATTCTACGACATGAATATCGGTAGGAACTTGAGTGAAAGCTTCTCCTGTTAGGGAATCTGGTAAAGTTATAATAGCAGAAGAATTCTTTGCAGATTTCTTCTTAATCTTGGTACTAATTGAACCAGTCATACCATCAGCGGCATGAGAACTTGAAGGAGTTGCAGTTATTTGATTTTGTTTGGGAAGATCGGGGATTTTTTTGTGTAAAGTACCTGACTGCGTATAAACGAGGTCAAGGTACTGAGCCTGAGAAATTACTTTCTCTTCAGTAACTACTCCTGTCTTAGCTACATCCTCAGTGATTTTAGGTAATAATGATTTAACAAACTATTCTGCCAAAATTTGATCTGAGATAAAAACTTTCACTAAACATCGTCGACGTCGCCATTCATGAATATGGTCTAAAATATATGTAGATGTTGACTGTTTTAATGAAGTTAATAATTTCGTGCCACTGTCATATCTGACAAGCAACTGAAAAAGAGTTAAGAATGAAGTAGCTAACTAACTAAAATTATAAAAAGAGCTTTGTGGCAATTCAATGTACCACTTAGCCACGAGACCAATTAGAGTGCTTTGAAAAATCCGTAAGCGAATTGAATCATCTATAATGGAATTTGATGCACACCAGAGGTTATAAGTCATCACATGATTCGACGGATCCTCTCCTGCCTTACCCTCAGACTTCGGAATATCATTGGGCAACTTATTAGGCATTGGCGGCCAGTACAGAAGATAATAAATTGGATCATTCGTAAGGTGTGAAAATTCAGGTAAATCCAAAGTTGCGATGAACGGTAACTGACGGTTAGGGTCTCGAAAACCTTGGGTCACAAGACCAGCTCCAGGAGGAGGATATCCAGGATAACCTAGAATTGGATTTGCATTAGGAATATTATATCCTCCCGGAAACCAGGATTAACCAGACCAAACTGGATTTGTTGAGGTTGAGGTTGTTGATATGTATACCCAGGGTACAGTTGATACTAATAAACTGGGCTTTGCACAACATGACCATATTGATATTGTCCCTAGTACGGTTGATAAGTAAATTGTGGTTGACTTGTGACAACCGTACTTGGACTACGTTGTCCTACAGGCATCTGAACTGAAGTCTGAATTTTAGGTGCAGATGGTGGGCTCCAGTATTGCAGCAATAATGTTGCAACTCCTGGGACTTCATTCTTTAATTTTATCAACTCGGTAGTTCGTAACAAACTTGGAAGCGACGGTGCTGTATGCACAAGTACTAGCTCTTGCCGCAGCTGTCACTTGGTCAGCTGGCACAAGTCCACTAGGAGCTTAAGCCAAATTTTATGAGCTCTTAGAAGAAGCTTTTTAACTGATGGATGAAAGCTAACTCAAAGGAGGCTAATCTACTTGCAGCAAGAGGTGAAAAGTGAAAAGGAAATGCAAACCCTAGCAAACCCTAGTTTTACCGACTAACCCTACTGGTGCAAGAAAAATGATGAAAGCTACAGAAAGGAATGCCATTGACTTCTAGGAAGGTAAAATGCATGTGTCTAAGCTACTTCTATAGTAACATCTGAAAAAAAAAACATCTTTTTGTAATTTTGAATAAGTTGTTAGAACTATCATGCATGTGCTTTTAACTGGCTTTTGACTGTGCAGAGGTGGATTGGCGAGAGGAAATGCTTGCATGAAGTTGGGAAGGTTAGAAGAGGGCCTAAAGGGTCCCTAGAACCCTTCCTAAGAGTTGCATAGAGTTTGGCCTTCAATAAACCTCATTCGTGAGCTTCTACAGGAAGTCTGCAGGGGTTCTACAGGATGTTCAAAGATTTCTACAGGATGTTCAGAAATTTCTACAGGATGTTTAAAATGTGGATTTTAGAGGATGGGTGAGTGAGGGAAGATGCATGAATGGATATGGAGGTAGGATAGGGGTGTGAAGATGTCCAGGACTTGGGGAATGGAGCTGAGGAGTGGCAAGGATGGTGGGATTTATTCAAGGAAGACTAAAGCAATGTTGCACAAAAATTAGGGTTTTGGGAGCAAATGGCAAACGTGAGGCAAGGATTCTAAGTAGAGGGTGGAGTGGATGGTGCTGATGGAGAATAAGCAGATGAAGAATTGGTACAAGTGCTCTGCAAGTCGTTTTTCCGATCTGAGCCGAAAAAGACTTGTAAATTCAAAGACCTAGTTATGTTGACCTAATATGCTAGCTGCCAGTAAAGAGAATGAACAGAACTGTGACCTGCAATGAAACCATGTATTTTATCTCATGCAACTAAGAAAACAAAAGTCTAAACTTGTAACCAACTTCTACACATGAAAATCAAACACTACTGATTGCATGGCAAAGTAAAATCAGTGATTTTGTGGGCAGCAAAGTCATCCTAGTCACAGCTCCTGATCCCACTGAGGGAGAGGTGAAACCACAGATGTTTGATGGCCCTTTTCTTGAATCTTTTTCTATTAAAAACCTATCAACTAAATCTGAGCATGAAAATCTATTTTACTCATCAAAAACAACCTAAATAACAAAACAAGATTTAAATCTAAATAGCAGATTTTATTCTAAGAATGCAACAAAGACACATGAAAGTAAACAAAGGAGATACTGGGCGCTTGAGATGGGCCCAAACCCAAGAGCCATAGCCTCCTAAGAGAGATATAGAGCTGGTGCAAAGCTGGATTCATCTTTATTGATCAAAAGAAATGTTACATTCCAAAAACTGTCCACAAGGAGAACTTGAAAATGTGTTGAAAGAAAAGCTAATCTACTGCCTAAAAATCAAACTACAAAATGACTAATTATTTTCTAACCAAAATGACTAACTACCAGCTAACCAAAATGAGGCCCTAATCCCTCTTATTTATACAAATTGAGGACCCCAACAGTCCTCCTAAACTTTAGGGACTCGACTGCCCAAAACTTGTAGTTAACAGCAGTCCTACTTGACTTGCTTGGCTGCCTTTGTGATAATTGATTTGGTGGTCCTTGAACTCCGAGCTAATGGTGGAGAATTCGAGGTAAGGGCCCATAAATGAAGGGAACACCTTCCTAAAAATACTCTCCACGAATTTGGCTGCCAAGTGCTCATTTCAACCATTGACTTTGTCCCTAAATTGACCAAAAAGGCTACACAAAGCACACATTAGACTTGTTGGCATAATGACTAACCCAATTCAATCTATTAGCATAAATATAATAAAAAACATGCAATAAACTAATGAGAATGGTGGATTAAGTCGAATTAGGAGGTTGAATGAGCCCAAATAATTATCCATTTTTGGGGCTCATCACGAGACTGGGGTAAAGAGGTTTGAGGAGTTGATACAGGAACAGTAGAAACTGGAGCTGTCGATACTCCAGAAGTAGGTGGGGTAGATTGAACAGAAGCTACAGTAGTTGCAGCAGTTTTTTGAGGCGGAGTTTGAGGTGAACTAGGGCCAGGCTAATGAACTACACCGGGTGTAGAAGTTTGAATAGCAGGCTGGACGGGTTGCTGGGTTGAACTAGAAACCAAAGGTTGTCCAGGTTGAGATGACAACTGCACATTGGGTTGCAAAATATGTTGATTTTGAGATGGATCCCACACCATATTCATTCCGGGGTAAGGACCCATAACAAGTTGAGCATATGGAGGGCCATAACCAGGTTGAGTGTAGGACTAATAATTAAAAGGTACATTTCCAGCTCCTTGAACAAATGGTTGACCAGAAGGTGGTTGGAAACCTTGAGATGGGTACGAACCTTGAGGTTGATAACCTTGAGGCACGTACTGAAACTAGGGTTGGCCTTGAGGTATATATTGATACTGGGGTTGACCTTGAGGCATATACTGAGTCTGGGGTTGACCTTGAGGCATATACTAAGTCTGGGGTTGACCTTGAGGCATGTATTGTCCCTGAGGTATGTATTATCCTTGAGGTTTCCCCCCAGGTGGTATTTGACTACCTTGAGGTTGCCCCCCAGGCGGTAATTGACTACCTTGAGGTTGCCCCCCAAGCAGTATCTGACTCCCTTGAGTTTGCGGATTTGGAATAGCACCAGACATCATAAGAATTTCTTCTACGCTCAACGGAGGAGTTCCATTATTACCAGTTGATACCCCATGTTCGATGGGTTGAGGAGATGCTCCTGAAAAAGTACTAGAAACTGACTGATACCCAGAAGGAACAGAAGGACTGCCATATAAAAATGTTTTCGGATTTTGGGAAAACATGGATGACCGTTTTAACATATTCAAAGGAGGATAATAACCTTTGGGCATAGGATGAAAAGGAATACGAGGTGGTGAAGAAGCAAGACCCAGATTTTCTAAAAAGTTCGTCAATGATACGTACCAAGCATCACTTCGAAAAGGACTGTAGAATATTAATTCACGCTCCCTAAGTTCTAAAGTTGGTTGATTTTCAGGGAGAGATATATCTTCATCTAGACTAACAAGTTCTTCAATAGAAATGAGTCCAGAAGGAAGATTTTGGGTAATGACACTTCCTACCCTAGGTGAACCAGGACCACTAGAAACTGGAGAAGCAAATCCTGAGGATGGAGTAGCAGCAGGTTTAGTTTCAGGTTCAGAAATTTCAGGTTCCTCAATTAATTCACTAGTAGAAGAAATACTACCAGTAACTTCGGAAAATGAAATTGGTTCAGAAATATACTCTGTTGCTGGAACTTGATAATCTGGGTGAATAATTAAAGATGATTCTCCGGCCTCTGGTGACCCAACTCTACTTTCACTAGGTGTGACAAGAGCTCTTAGCCCTTCAAGCTGACTTGGTGTATATTCGGGAGGCTACCCCCGAAGTCTACGGGATTGTCTCGGTAATTCAGCCACGATTAATTAATTAATTACTTCACACGAAAACAAAGAAAATCCCAATACAACCACCTAAAGTCTCTAAAGAACCAAACAATTGAATCACACGCCTAACAATCTAAGAGTTCAAACCACACACAAACAATAACTTTTTGTACTAAAAACTCTAGTTGGTGATGAAATCTAACATCGCAGAATTCAATACAGAAATGGCGGTTGGAACAGTTACCCCGACAACCTGCTTAATGAAACAGGCTGGCACAAGTTTCTCCACAAAACAGCCTCGAGTGAAGATAACCCTCCAAAGAGTCCAAGTGAGTCTAGTCAACGTCTGCTCCAGGTACAGTGAGACTCATCCTTTACCATCACCTTAGGAAAGAATCTTAAGATTATGGTCACTATGGTTACCAACAGTAACAAACACAACTGGGGGAACAGCCTACGATCCGATCTACGCGCAAGGGCAGAGTAGAAAAGCTCAATCCCCTTGAAGACTTCTTGACATGATTAATATGAGATTTACCAACAAGTGACCCTAGGCTCCTTGACAATGGTTAATCTAAGGTTTACCATTTTTAATATGCGCAAATCTTCTATCTTTCCCAATGAGATAGACTTGATTGTCTCAAAGGTTCGGACATGATCTCGTGATTGACTCCTTTAAGAGGAGCTTCCCATATTATATCAATTACAATTGGATTTATTTCCTACCGCAAGATATAACTACTTGTTTTTTTTAACTATCTTGGAGAGTTAATTACTCCCTACTCCAAGATACTAGCCTAAGCTATGTTGGTGATAAGAGCCCTAGAAATAAAAAGATTGCTAGATGAATTTTAAGTAAGCGTTATTTTTATTGGTTGTTTCTTAAGTCAAAAGGTATGGAGATGAAACTTTGTGGTGTGAAGACTCGACTCCAAAAAACACTAAAAAAAGCACCTAAGATGATAAACAATTCTTCTTCCTTTCAATGAATCTCTAGCTAAAGAAAGAGTTGAGAATGCAATTGCTTGAAAAACAAATCTTTCCTTCAACATATAAACGAAAAGAAAACTTTTTGTCTTTTTCAATACACTCAAAACGAAGCTACTAATTATGCTCACAAAATAAATCCCTTTTCGTTTCAACACTCAAAACTACAGAAAACAATTTTTTCAAAAGAGAAACTAAAATTTCTAGAAAACACACTCAAAACTATGAAAAATCTAATCTTGAGATCTAACTCTAAAAAATAGTTGAAATAAAAGCTTCAAATGTTTTTGAGGATTTTTACTTAGTTATTCAACAAACTAAGGATTAATTCGTTCAGAATAACAAATCAATCAAAAAACACCCAGCTATGTTTTCTTTATAAAAAATGAAATTCATAACTTATGACCAAGTTCGTTCAAATATTTGCAAAGAGAAACAAAATCTATTTCTCACCAAAGGAAGATATCACAAACTAGCCAGACATATCAAGAAGACAAAATATTCCAGGGTAATCTAAGGTTTCTTAGGCTTCTAAGCTCTAAGTAACTACAAAGACCGAGTGGAGACCAATCCAAGCATGCAAAACTTTTAGAAATTCCTTTAAAACACAACACCAATGGAACTTACTCAAAAGAGACTTTTGATAGGATATATGCAGATCTGGGCAGAGACTAAAAGCAATAAAAGGAACCTAAACTAAACTGGAGGAAAAGATTTTAGGCTTTTCAAAAATTTTGACAGGGTTTGCAGGCCTCTGATAAAACCAGGTGCAGTACCACTCTGTGCAGTAAAGCAACAGTGCGGAGAGGTCCGCATTGTAATACAAACAGAACGTGCAGTCCTTGTAGAAATTTCTAAAAAACAAAAAAAAAACAATCCAAGATCTAGAAACTACCCAATTCCACACACATCAAGCAAAAACCAGAAACAAAAAATCAAGTTTCTCAAGTCAAAGGCAAAGGAAAATTAAAAACCAAATCCCGTCCCCAGCGGAGTCGCCAATTTTTTGGCCAAATAAATCATTCTTGCAGACAAGACCGATCTCCCTAGTATCAACTGATATCTAGTAACAATCAGAACAAGCAAATCTACTTTTCTCTAAACATATTGCGATTCATTAATAAAAACTAAGAGGTGTTTTAGACCCTACCTTAAGTCCAACGCTAGTTTGTGGCAGCCATGCTCCAACAGCTTCAAGAGTTTGCTTTCAATAACCTGCAATCACAAACAAGCACACATCAAAGAACACCTGCATAGCTAATATAATAATTCATGTTCATCATAGTGATCAAGGAATCTATGAAATAAACCATAAGGCACAGCTTATTGAGAAAAATAAACTTGATTGTATTAAATTTGAAATAGAAGAACTTTACAACCTTGGTGCCTTGATGCTGTACAAGCTCTTCCCAGGGTCCAAATAGAAATCTCCTCAACTTTGACAAGCCTCACTCTCTTCCAAATGAGATAAAAAGGTATGTAATCTCTCCTATCAAAAGCTCAATTAGGAAGACTAAGTTCCAGCAGCATTTACCCTAAAAAATATTTAGTTTTCAACCTCCCAAGTAACCAGCCCAATGTTTCATTTTATAGTGCAAGGGAAGGAGGTTATAGGTCCACCATTGAAGGGATAGAGTCCTCCTTCAAAGGGATAAGCTCCTCACATCAAGGGGTTTAGCTCCTTAAGGAATGGGATGCATGAACCCTCAAGGAGCGAACTTGCCAGCTCAAGATTCCCTCTAGAAGCTTCCAGAAATGACTCAAAGTGAGTTTTTAAGAATGTACTTGCATCTTTTTAACTTTTATAGGGGTTCACACCCATAACATAGAGATAAAGCGGTCAGGTGTGCAGGGGACATGACCAATGGGTATGGTACCGCAGGTAATGCTAAGAGAAAGTGCGAAACCAGAATTTTAGAGGTTTTTAAGGTCTTTCTCTTATTTTCAAAGCTTGATATGAAGAACTGAGGTTTAAGACTTGCAAATGAGGTAAGTATGAGTGGTGATAGACTCATATTGATTGCAGAATGTCAAAGTGACAATTTTTGTGCAACACTGACTGACCATTTTTATTTGTTACAAAAGTATGTGTAGGAGACAAAGAAGTTATTTTGTAACTTCTACCGGTTAGTAGGACATAATGAAATAAATTTTCACATTTATGATTTGATGATAGAGAAAACTTCGACGTACATAATGCAAGTTGAAGGTCACGCATGGGAATATCATGGTTCACCTGCGACCCATGGAGGATTTCAGGGTCGAGGACGCGGTCAAGGAGGGAGCATTGGACAAGTTCGGGGTAAGATTCTACGTTATAGCTACGGCGAAGCAGGAAATTTTGTGCGAGATTGTCAAAACCCCACTACCCCTTCCTATAAGTATTGTAGACAATTCGACCATGTGATAGAGGATTTTCCTTTTTTGATGGCTAAAATTTAGGAAAAGAAGAATTAGCATCCTTCGTGGAACTTGCAATTGATGAAGTCAAAACCACATGAATATGATCCAAGTGTTAACATAGTGACACGAAGTGGCACAACTACAGGAGAAGATAAAACAGAAGGAAAGAAGCCTATGGCGGATACATCAGGAAGGGTGGAGAAAAGAGTATCGGGTTCAATATGCAGAGGGAAAAAAAAACATTCATGGAAGTGAAGAAGAGTTTCATGGACCCAGGAGCTTCGACGTCAAAGACACCACTGCAACTAGTACCATGGAAGAATAATTCTAAAGTAGTTACTGTGAAGGAGAACCCTAATCTGACCATTTTGAAGTCCTTTCTGCAAAAATGTATGAAGTTTCTAAGGGATCAAAAATTAGTGGAAGAATTGCAAGAACTAATCGATAATTGCACCAGTAAAGAGAAGACACAGCCTAAAAGACTGCAGTAAACAAAGTAAACAAAAGTAAGAAAAGAACTCACCGAGAAATGTGATTAATTATGCAGATTGGCGAATTCGAAATGGATCAAATAATTTTGGACTTGGGATCCGATGTGAATCTCTTACTGAAGCAGACTTGGGAGCAGATGGGGCAACCAAATCTATAATGGTCATTGATTCAGCTGTGCATGGCCAATCAACAGAAAATTATCTCGATGGGTCGATTGCATGACATTGTTGTGGACATTGAAGAAGCAAGCATGATGGCAGATTTTGAAGTCATTGAGATTGTGGATGAGAGTAATCCATGTCCAGATTTACTCGGAATTGATTGGGATTTTGATATGGAATCCATAATCAATCTGAAGAGGAGAAGTATGGTATTCGAAAAGAATGGTACCGCGGTCGTCGTTCCTTTGAACCCCTCTGAAGGAGCATAGTATACAAAACCTGTCTGTGACGAATATGGTGACAAAGATATTGACCATATATATAAGTTAACTATGTGGGATGAGGATTGGATCAAACCCACCATAGATGGAAGGATAAGCTGGGAAAATGATATTTTGTGTGTCTTGGACTCTGATGAGGAATTGGAGAATTTACAGAACTGTTTGCATGAATTTTCTACTCTGCGTTGTAATAGACTTACAAAATCTCTTCAATGCATCTCAATGGAGGTACATAATTTACCTTACTATGATGGGCTAGGTGATGTCATCTTATTTCTTAATGAGCTTGAAAGGGATGTATTGGAAAAATAATGATTCCAGGCCTTGGATATAGCTTTGAGGGCTACACCTGCATGATGGTGGGGCATGCATAAAGATAATATAAGAGATTGGAAGGAGTATCGCCGATTGATGAGACTCATGTTTGGTCATGCAAAGAAAAGGCTCACAAAGAAGTATAATGGTAAGGATGATCCCCGAGAACACTTGTCTCATCAGGCTAAGAACCTCAATTAGAATGGATACATATATTTGTCCACACTTTGAATGTGATACTGATGAATTGGTATCTCGAAATAGAGTTGCGCCATGGCATTATCGACTGGTATGGTCTGAAGGAAAGCTTCATATTGACCTTTATCTTTGAAGATGGTTTTCAGTGTATCGATGATGCCCTTTAGGAAATCAAAGCAGCAATTTTCCGAACACCAAATGAGCCAATGACTTGGGTACAACCCGATTGGAACACTCAACTGTATCATGCAATCGAATGCTATAATATGACCACAAAGGAGGGCAAGGAAGATCCATGCAACATTAACATCCCTGAATTAGAAGGACAACACAAGGTTTTGAGACTAGAAGTTGAGATACCTGACATAACACAACATGTTAAGATGAGTCAAGTCAATATAGGCTCAAAGGTGGAGCCAAAATTGCGTGCATCAGAGATTACTGGGATGAGGATATAGTAGGTAAGGTCACTGAATTACTGCATGAGTACCAAGAGTTGTTTCCGATGAAGTTCACTGAGTTAAAGGGAATTATAGGCAATCTAGGCGTAATGAAGATCACCTTGAAGCCATATGTGAACCTGTAAAACATCGACCATATAGGCTAAATCCAAAATACAAAGAAAAGGTGAAGGAGGAGCTCGAGAAGATGGTCGCAACTAGAATAATTGAACCTATGTAAGAATCCAAATGGGTGAGTCTGATGGTAGTACAGGAGAAAAATACTAAGGGAGAAATAAGGATTTGTGTCGTTTTAAGAAAGTTGAACGATGCATGCATGCATGACCCGTTCCCAACACCATTTACTAATGAAGTTTTGGATAATGTGGGAGGATAGGAGGCATACTCCTTTACATAAGGGTTTTAAGGGTATCATCAGATTAAGATTTCTCTGGAAGATAGGAGTAAGACCAATTTTGCTACAGAATGGGATCGTTTCAACATACCATCATGTCATTCGGATTGAAGAATGCCCATGCGATATTCTCTAGAGTTTTCATCGTAGATTTTAAAGAATTCATTCACAAATTTCTGGAGGTTTACTTTGATGACTGCATAGTCTTTGGATTGTTAAAGAAGCATGTTTCAAGCCTACACTTGATGTTGGATACCTCTAGGAAATATCAAATCTCGTTGAACATAAAAAAGTGTATTTTTTGTGTACCATATGGAATATTACTGGGACATGTTGTTTGCAAGTAGGGGCTGATGGTGGACCCTGCAAAAATTGTCATTATCAATTTGGATCTGCCAAAGAACATGAAATAGCTACACGTGACTCTAGGGTATACTGATTATTATCGAAAGTTCATAAAGGCCTATGCACAGATCACTGGGCTAATGGAAAATTTACTAAAGAAAGATGTCACCTTTTGTTGGGACGATGAATGTCAGAAGAACCTCGACATCTTAAAAGAAAAAATTGTTGTTGAGCCAATTGTGGTGTTTCCATACTAGAAGAAGGAGTTACACATTCATGTATATGCATCGTGCATAGCTTTGGGGGTTGTCTTAGTGCATCCAAGAGACGAGGATCTTGATCACCCCATTGCATTTGTGAGTTGAAAGTTATCTAAGGCAAAAAGAAATTATTCCACAATGGAACGAGAAGGCTTAGTTATGGTGTACGCGTTGCAAAATTTAGGAATTACATATTAGGCGTTCACTTCAAGATGTTCAAGGACCATTTTGTGCTGAAGTACTTGGTGAACAAGCTTGTGTTGAGGCGGGGGATCTGCAGGTGGATATTTCTATTCCAAGAGTATGATCTTGAGGTAATAGTTAAGCCAAGACAATTGAATGATGGGCCGGATCATCTATCCATAATTGAGACCGGCGAGAAACTAACGAACATTGAAGAAGAACTACCCGATGCACAACTCTTTGCAGTAAGGGTTGTTGATGATCATTTTTCTGATATCATTTACTATTTGTCTATCAGAGTAGCCCCTGAGGATTATGCAACTCAATAGAAGAAAGAACTCGTATGTAGAGCTACAATTTTTCCTTTGATTACCAGATATTTGTATTAAAGGGCCCCAACGAGATATTGCGTAGATATGTTCCTGAGCACAAAAGACAGTATTTTTGCATAATCACATGATGGTTTCATCAGAGGACACTATGCAGGAAAAACCATTGCGCAAAAGATTTTAAGAGGGGGACTATGGTGGCCCATGGTGCACAAGGATTCCAAAGCATATTTTAATGCTTGCAATGTTTGCTAGAGGACCAAAAGACCATCGAGAAGGGATGAGTTTTCATTGATTCCATGAGTCGCCTTGAATGCCTTTGATAAGTGGGTGATTGACTTTGTTGGATAGATAAATCCACCGAGAAAGAATACTGGTGTGCGATACATTATTACTGTGACGAATTATCTAACTAGATGAGCTGAAGCGCAACTGATAAAGGATTGTAGTGCAGACGCTACTGCACACTTCATCTTTGAATATATATTATCGATATTTGGGTGTCCAAAGATCTTAATGAGTGACCAAGGATTGCACTTCCTACACAACAGTATTGAAGAATTAATGGAGGAGTTTCAGCTACATCATCAGTTTATCATGCCTTATCATCCTTAGGCGAATGACAGGATGGAGGCTTTCAACAAAATTTTGGGAAACACTCTAACTAAGGCATGCAACATCAACATAAATGATTGGGATGTGCACATACCAGCAGTTTTATGGGCATATAGGACTACCTGCAAGAAGTTGACGGGACAGACTCCGTTTGGCTTGGTTTATGGACAGGAAGCCATAATGCCTATGGAATACATAATACCAAGTATTAGAATTGTTTTAGTCATGGACATGGTGGTTAGCGAGATTATGGAGGAGAGATTGGAACAAATGATCGCACTCGAGGAGGATCACTTTATTGCAGGATTTCACCAACAAGTGCAAAAAGTCAGGGAAAAGGCCTGGCACGACCAACATATTAAGGAAAAAAATTTCAAGAATGGAGACTTGGTCTTGTTATACGATAGTAAGTTCACAAATTTCTCGAGAAAATTCAAAATGCATTGGTTCAGACCATACATTGTTCGAGATATCTCAGATGGTGGCACAATTCAATTCATGAAGCTGAATGGAGAACTCTTTCCTGGACTAGTAAATGGGAGTAGGTTAAAGCTCTACATGGGTGATTCTTAGTTCTCCCGGTAGTTGGAAGGAAGCACGAGACTTTAAACTATGCTGCCAAAGAAGGACTTCGTCAAGGAGGAAGTGTTTTGCGGCATTCAGGAAGATGGCGCAAGTGGAGGAAGTTGCAATGAAGAAGGGGTAATTGCACTGCAAGGAGGAGTCTGACGCAGTTTGTTCAGAATATGATCGTTGGGACTAAAGCAATTGATTTGACAAGGAAAATTCTATTAAAAGGAGCAAGGGGAATGCATTTAATGAGAAAACCTGGGCAAATTTTCAACCAAATTTACATTTATGAGGAGGATCTAAAGGAGATTGTGAAGTTTAAAATTCACAAAGGTTATAAATATGGAAACCTGCTCCACATTCGAACATATTTCTCATTTTGACTCCGTATTAGAATTGTTTTAGTCATGGACATGGTGGTTAGCGAGATTATGGAGGAGAGATTGAAACAACTGATTGCACTCGAGGAAGATCACTTTATTGCAGGATTTCACCAACAAGTGCAGAAAGTCAGGGAAAATGCCTGGCACGACCAACATATTAAGAAAAAAACTTTCAAGAATGGAGACTTGGTCTTGTTATACGATAGTCAGTTCACAAATTTCTCGAGAAAATTCAAAATGCATTGGTTCAGACCATACATTGTTCGAGATATCTCAGATGGTGGCACAATTCAACTCATGAAGCTGAATGGAGAACTCTTTCCTGGACTAGTAAATGGGAGTAGGTTAAAGCTCTACATGGGTGATTCTTAATTCTCCCGGTAGTTGGAAGGAAGCACGAGACTTCAAACTACGCTGCCAGAGAAGGACTTCGTCAAGGAGGAAGTGTTTTGCGGCATTCAGGAAGATGGCACAAGTGGAGGAAGTTGCGATGAAGAAGGGGTAATTGCACTGCAAGGAGGAGTCTGACGCAATTCGTTCAGAATATGATCGTTGGGACTAAAACAATTGATTTGACAAGGAAAATTATATTAAAAGGAGCAAGGGGAATGCATTTAATGAGAAAACCTGGGCAAAATTTCAACCAAATTTGCATTTATGAGGAGGATCTAAAGGAGATTGTGAAGTTTAAAATTCACAAAGGTTATAAATATGGAAACCTGCTCCACATTCGAACATTTTTCTCATTTTGATTTCGATTGGTGGCTTTTCACTTAAGTATGAGCCGAGCATTCTATTGCATGAATTGGGAGGAGATTGAGAAAGAATTTCTCAGATGAGGGCTAGGATTCCTAATGACTTCTACACTTCCAACACCTGTCACCAGGTGGAGGTCCCAAAGGAAACAAACCACTGGCACAAGTGCATAGAAACAGAAGATGAAGCAGCCTCAAGTTAGGCAACTTCCAAGAAAAATCACTAAGGAATATAGAAGTAAGGAGAGATTGGACAAGAAGAAGTAGCCGACGGAGCCCCAAGATTTAGATATGGAAGAAGTGGCCTGCGGAATCGAAGATATCAACGCAAAATATGTGGAATCGATCTCCAGGTTTCCACTTTACATGTCACCACAAAAAACAACCTCAAAAGTTACAAAGGACCCAAATGCTATTAAATTCAAAGTATTACACCACGGTTACTAGATGAGGTGTCAATTGAAGGAGACTTACTGGCAAGGGTGCCACAACTGCACATGGAGGACTAGGATCTTAATGATCTAAGCAAGTATCCCCAATTCGAGCCCAACAAATATCTAAAATTAGTTTGCTATGAAGAATCTGGAGTAACAAGGGTCAAACCGTTGTCATGGGTAGTAGGAATTCAATGAGTTGGGATGTTGAATATGCTCTATATTCCACACTTTGGGTGCGGCAATATCAACACAATTTGTGTGCGTCAGTTGTTGGTGCTGGTGCATGATGGATGTCTGTGGTTGGGGACGAGGATCCCCATGGATGATATGTTGATTAGAAGGATAATTGTGCTTCCCTGCTAAGGAGCGAACCCTGTCAACACATTCTTCAGAAAATCTCAAGAGAAAAAGTTGGTTGAGATGATGAAGAAGGTGTATAATCTGATCATAAAGTCTAGGGGATTTCTCATAAGCTCCATTAATGATCTGACTGTGCATTTTGCCACAAATATTTTGGCTGGAAAGATAAGGATAAATTGTCAGGCGGATGAGGTACCCGTGTCGGTCGTATCATTGGCTACGCAGTGCAGCAAGGGCATTCAGTTTAACTGGGAAGGATATTTGTGTAAGGAATTTTTGGATGACTGCCGAGAGGCATAAGAAGAGGGAAAGAAATTCCACTACATGTGGTTATTTCTCTTGATAGCCTTAACAACATGGAGAACACTGGAGGAATCATAGTTCCCAACTATGGACCCAGATATCTAAAAGGTTATGAGGTTTGCCTCATTGTGGCCTTATAAGGAGTCAACCCATGTTACACAGAACAAAATGTTTTAGGTCTCGGTTGAGATGGAGTTGCGCACCATGATTATCTAGAAGCTGAGGTTGTCACCATTTTTTTTAACAATATAAAGTGACTGCAGACTTCAATGTGAACTTTCACCATGTACATAACCGCGCCAAGAAGGACCTGGAGGAAGTATGCTATGAAATTTTTTTGTAGTCATTGATGATGACAATGCACAAGTGATGAGCAACTGGCCAAGTGATTGGATAACTCCACCAATGGAAGGAGCAGAGAAATAACAAGCAAGCACCAATCAAGGAGTGACAAACGTTTTAGGTGTGCAGACCAAGAAGCATCCAACCAAGAAGGCAACCACGAAGGGCCAAATGAAGGTGACTAAGATAGTCATAGTCGAGCTAGAGAAGGACACTATGTTGGAGACAGAGCGCACAATTGAGTAGGAAGAAGAGGCCACTAGATGTGGTGATTAGGGTGGTGAAGACCTTTTGTTGATACTAAGAAGGTAGATTCCCCTTTCATTGTTAAAATTTTTGTCAAAATTTTGTAAATAATCCACATTTTGAGGAGCGTAATTCTATTCGAGTAGTGTTTTAGGAGTCATAGGGGCTTTAGGGCAAGTCAAAGCTCCTTATTTTGTAAAATAATGGGATTAAAATGGTATATTTTGAGTCCTCACATGGTTTGTGGACCATGGTATTGTAATGGTAAAAGATATATAAATGGATGTCTTAGTAAGTCAAAGGCATGGTATGTTATGGTTTTGAGTTTGTAATTGTTATATCTTTCTATATTCAGGCGAAGGGAAGGCTCCTATAGCTGTGTGCATGGAGACCTTAGTAAGTATAGAGTTGTGTGCGCAAGCCCCTACAGCTGTGTGCACAGGGTAATAATATTATAACTACGAAGATATGAAGTTAATAAAGAAGATTTTGAAGGCATATCTGTATGCTTACCTTTTGTACCTTACTTCATGCAATTACTATTTACTTCTATGAAACACAAGTAAAAGATAGATCAGAATTGATGTATGAATGTTGTTACAGTTAATTACAGTTAAGATCCATTGATTTAAGCACATTAGATAGATTTTAGATTTGTGAGTAGCCTTTTTGTATGAATAAATCAAATTCCGTATAATGCTAAGTAAGATCACATAGTGTAGATATAGATCTAAGACTAAGTCAAAATCGACACTCCATATCCTTCTGGATGTGGAAACCTGGTTCCAGCATCCCCCAATATCACCTCGGGTGAGACTGTGGTCTGTGTGAGAAGATCGTTGTCGAAAAGGCCAGTGGTATAGGGTTTTATTAGTTAGCACAACTAACTTTGAACCTAGGTCTGAGCCCCTTAAGCCAACAAAAGGGGGTCTAATTTTTTTTTTTTTAAACTTCTCAAACCCCAAAATAAACAACACCATTGTGTTCGTCTCACTGAGACCTTTTTGGTGATGTAATATTTTCCTTAATCCAACTTACAGATCAGCAATTATGACCCTTTTAAATTAGGCCCATTTAATCTAGTCACATCACCAGTGGCTCCCCATGGCATCCACGTGACATTCTGCATGGCATCTACATGGTCGCTTTGCCACCATGGACGATTACACGTAGAAGATCACACCCATGCATAGTTGCGTGGTCGATTATTTGGCCTTAAACATGAATTAAATAAAAGAAAACATGCAACAAGGCTTGAGCCTGACTTAGCTAATCTTGATTTGAGATATACATAGATGTACCTAGACATATACTTTTGTGTTGTTATGATGAATGATCCATGATGTTTGGTGAGCCGTGATGGATATGATTGTAATGGAAGGTTCACATTGATAATAAAAAGATTAGGTTTTGTCTTATTCTATTTGGTTGTGCAATAATTAATGGCTTATCTATTTTCCATGATATTGTTAATGTATGCATAATGGTATTACTGCCACAATTTGGATATATTTCATTTGTTTTTCTGAATGAAAATAATAATATGTTGAATTTTTCAGGTTCCTACAGCTCCCCATAGATGCCTTGGGTGATACTTTAACTGCTTGTGGGTGTTTTTGAAAGGGCTTGTGTCTAAAGGGGTTTTGTTGGAAAATTCCCTCAAATCTTGGGTCATCCCCCTGCATGCCAACACTCTCACTTATTCATCTACTTCAATTTCTACTCAATTTTGACAACATATTGAAAAGTGATTCCCAACGAGGAGATGTCTAAAAAATCCATATATGTTTGGATGCACCTCTGTATACCACTATGGTACTTCAACACCAAGTGATGCTTAGAGTTCCTGGTACCTAGATTAAAGCACTAGGTATGGAAAATATTGGTGTCCTTTAGCACCATTTGGTCTCTCTCTTGTCATAGTGTTGTCCATCTCATGTACTAGTTATCATAGTTATCTACAGGGTAGAATTCAACCTTAAGGGAATCAACAAAAAGTTCCTAGGTGCATCTTACCTTGAATATTGCAAACTCATCTTCATTTTGTCTCTCCTAGTGACCTTCCCACAAATATTTGACATGGGAAACAACTTTTAGGAGTGTAAAGGTGATCTTTTCATTGTTGGAAAATTTTTGGATAAAGTAATATCCCTCTAATAGATTTAACAATTTATCCAAATCGCATGCATCTATTTGGCCTTCAAATAAGAGGATATCAAAGTTAACTTGTACCTTGAAAGGTGTCACACCAAAAAAATGTGGCTAGTTGAAGGTGCCTCAACCACTTTTGGAATTTTTTTAAGGATCTGGGCAAAATTATCCATTATCTTATTCCTTTGGTGCACGAGTGCTTCCTGGAGCAACAACTTGATAGGATATCTTGCTCCATCGTCTCTCTTTTCTTTCACCATGGGAGGCTATTTGGCTTGGCAAGTTAAATCATTACCAAGCTAAACTAGCTCAAGATCTAAATCTTTGTACCCTAAACTCATTAGGGACATGCACCAAGGAACAACAAGGAACAAATTGCTTTAATAACACTGATTCGATTTGTACAAGGAATGAAACGAAAGGCGTGAAAGGAAATGAACTACACACACGAAGAAATATAACAAAAAGCAAAATAATATGGTGAAAACAAGACTTCTATTAATAAATGAAATATCATAATATTGTAGAACACAAACTAGTTAGAATGTTCTTAGTTATCTCTAAAGAGAGAGTGAGAGAGATGGCAGCTACACACGTTTAAAAAAGCTATTAGAAGGGGTGCACAATAACTCATTGGAAAGAACTATTTGAGGCTCCAAATTTTGACTAGGGCTAGGGTATGTGAAATTCCCCCTCTCCCAAATCGCCAAAAAAACATTGTTTAGGGACTCAAAACAACTTAGAAGTTTGGACCCAAAAACCATAGAAAAAATACAAAGATGATATAGAATTTTTGAGCTAGTGGAAGAGGTGGGTGACCATCGATATCTATCTGGATCACTCTAATGGAAGAACTCCTTTGTTACGAAAGCTTCCCTCTCATCTCTTGTATAATATTTGGAGTGCTAAGGATCAAAACCCTTCCTGGAAGTGGCCATGTACCTCTTATTTCAATGTCCTCCCTCCCCAATAACATTTCACTTTAGTATTGTGGTGCACTGCAAATTTTGAGATAGAAATGAAACATGTGATCGTCTTAGGGTGTAGAGAAGGTCCTACCTACCTCTTTTGCTTCCTAAAGAGATCATTAGGTCACTAGCAACACAATCTAAATCCCCTAACATGACCACCCTCCTAAGAACAATTAGGTAGAAGCTAGCACAAGCTCGAGTTAGTAGGACACCAACTTAACCCGACCAACAAAAAACAACCTAGAACAGACAAGGAGAATTACTATTCTTAGAGCTATCCAGAGCTATCATTCTTCCTTCATTCTCCCACAGAGCCCCTAATTTAGTCTCCACCATGAAATTTTCCTCAAGTATATTGTGTTAGCTACTTGTCTTATGGCCTAAACAGTTTATGAACCTCTCATCATACATAGCCTTTTCATGATGTCGTTCATCTTTCCGAGATCAAGAATACTTATGTTGCTACACTGTTAAGGTTCATCATTTTCCCACAACCTCGTCAACACCATCATCTTATAACACCCAAGCATCCTATCATAGTTCATTTTGGCTAAGCTCGTACTTTGCCCAAACAATCTTAGCTCCATCTACGCCTCCGCCTTCATTACTCCTAATTATTTCATTAATTTTGGCCATATTGTTACACAAATCAACAAACATATAAAACATGGAAAATGTCACAACCCATTTAAAAAATTAAAAATATTATTATTAATATAAAAAATGACCATTAAAATTGTAATTAAATATTATTAATATATTAACGAATAATATTTTGAATAATATTTTAAATTACCCAAATATATATATTATTAATAAATAATATTATAAATATGACAAAGAAAATGTTTCAGCACCACACGAAATAAAATGACATTTAACGCCAAAAAACACCTATGAATAGATATGTAATCTGAATAAAATGGTTTTAATGATATATATATATATATATATTATTTTCCCACTTGTGTAAAAAATAGCATTATTGTGCTCATGTGTAAACATTTTTTTTCACTCTGATGATGTCAAATTCACAAATTATACAAGTTGCTTTTTTGTGAAGTGACATCTAAGAGAAACGATGGGATTAATGTAAGATGTAAGAGAAATGCATTTTCAAATGTCAACATCAAAAATAGGCAACCCGTGCGCTGAAAATTGAAGGGACAAAACCTAGCGAATTTCTAGAGATTCTGATGAGAGCCCAACTAACATGGACTGAAATGGACGGCAAGCATGTGCTAAAAGCGAAACCACATGCCACGCGGTTATTTTGACAAAGACGTGAGACCCTATGCCACGCGGTTATATTGACAATGACGTGGGCTGTGGGCCAGCGGAGTATGCTGACTAGTGTCGGTTATATTGACAATGACGTGGGCTGTGGGCCAGCGGAGTACGCTGACCAGTGTTGGAATTGGTAATATCTTCACTCGCACCACATCTTTTTCAAAAATATACGTTTTCATGATATAGTTTTATTAATTTTTTGGTTAGTTAATGTGATGGTGATCCGTTGGATTAGAATATGGTGCGAAAACCTAAGAGGTCAGAAAATATAAATGTTCAAAATTATAGAAGAATCAAGTTTAATTTAATTTGTTATAATTGTGGAAGAATCAAGTTTAATTTAATTTGTTATAGGCCTGGGTTATATCGGAATTGGGTTTGAAGAATTTCATATTTTTATTAATGGTCTTGTTTGAATTTGATAATCCTAGAATATTTTTTTTGGTCTGAGTTATAATCGAATGGATTAATTGAGAGTTTTAAAAATGAAAGGTCATAATTTTCAGTTTCAATTACAAGAATAACAAATTAAATTAACTTAATATTTATTTTGCCACTTGTTAAAACGCTGCTTCCACTCTCTTTTACAGATATTCTGATTTAACTCCTTGCAGTTGATTGTTTCCTCTCTATTCTTTACCCATTTTCTATTTTCTGTGATTACTTCTCTAAATTAGATTAACATAGTTGATAGATATTATATATATATGTTCATTTTAACAAAAAAAACACAGTGGTAATCGAGATTCAGAATGATACAAAAATGGTTGTTACTAGGCTTCCTTTGGAAATCTCAATTCTTATTTCAATTATAAGTTTGTAAGTTATTTATGGTTTATGTAGTATGAAGAATTGATTTCATTTTATGTTGGGCATGTCCATTCAGACTCTGTAATTGGCTTTGGTTAATCCTTTATGTGAGGCTTCTTTTGACATTCTCAACCTTCTTTCAATTATAAGTCTGTAAGTCATTTATGGTTTATGTAGTATGAAGAATTGCTTTCGTTTTATGTTGGGCATGTCCATTTAGAATTTGTAATTGACTCGGTTAATCCTTTTATCATCACTAGATCATAGTAATTGGTTATGGAATTAACAATCTTTTCATTAATAGATTACTTACCGTTGGATTGCTTAATGATTAGGCGGGATAGTGTGTGAGAGGTTGCCCATGGAGGTTTGAGCATTTTCTATGTCATCTTCTGGAGCACTTTGTGTGCTTGAGAAGTCTATCTTGAGGGATGGCAATGTGCACTATGAATGTCAGGTGAGTTTAGATTAATCTCACATCTATGTGAACCACTGCCTTTTCCCAATGTCCCAATTTCTACTATGTTGCTCTTAGTTAATTGGGTAATTGATGGTGTGTAGAGATGGGAGATTATTGCGGAGAATATGACAAAATTGATAGAAACAGATGAAGGCATGAACACATGTGGGGTGGGGAGGATGATAGTGGGGATATCCATGGATTCTCCAGATGGTATTAATGAACCACATTCTAAGAAGGTAGAAAGAAAGAAAAACGAAAACAAAAAAACAAAACAAAACATTAGAGATATAAAATAGGCACTGTTGCATAACATATTTAGGGTTGGGGTTTTGGTTTCATAATATTTTTAGGATTTGAGATTATATCTGTCGGTGAAATATTTACCTATATTCCAAGGACGTATATCAACCACATTTATTAATGTGGTTGTGCTAATTTGTATCACATCAACTTTTAATATGATTGTTTTTTCATGTCATTTTCTAGTTATTATAAATTTTAAAATTTAACTATTTTGTACTCAAAATACTTATCACATTAATAAAAATTGACATTGAAAATTATTGAATGCACACTTTGATTAGAAAAGTCAAAATGAGATATATCATTTAATTATTTAAAACTAGTAATGAATAGAATGAGTTGAAAAAATGGATATGTGGAAGGAAAGATAAATATAAAGATCATTCTAACTTCAAAATAGATAGATGCAATAAACATCGTTCATTTTAAGTTTTGATGTTTAGAAGTTTAGTACAAAATATGACATTAAAACTCACAAAATGCAACTTTGATTAGAAAAGTCAAAACAAGATATATAATCTAATTATTTAAAATTCTGACTAATAATGAATGGAGTCATTTAAAAAGATGGGTATACAAAGAAACACATAGATATAAATATCATTCTAACTTCAAAATAGATAGATGCAATGAACATCATTCATTTTAAGTTATTATGTTTAGAAGTTTAGTACAAAATAGATCACTATTTAGAATAGTGTATAATTTAGATAATAAATTACAACTAAAATCTGAACCATATACAAAATTTTGAATAGCTATAAAGTATGTAATCAATAAATATATGCATTAAGGAAAATTCCCAACACAATTTTTTTTGTTTGGTGTAAATGTAACTTTCGAAATTTTAACATGTTTAGAATTTGAAAATTATGTAAATACTTAAATATTTGATTACGAAATTACATTATAAGGCTATAGGAGCTTAAAAAAATATGAAGACGCTATCATAATACTACATAAAACCAAGTCTACCTTGACAACAAGAAAGCAAAGTGAAAGTTCTGGCAACTGTTGTTCTTGGACAAAAACATAAATAAGCCATTTTGAAAAAACCATGATATTGATTTATTCCATTCCTAGGACACCCTTGTTTTGAAATATGAAACTATCCTATACATGAAAAGGAAATAAAATTGATACAATTCATTCCTAGGACACCCTTGTTTTGAAATATGAAACTATCCTAGGCATGAAATAGAAAAATAAAATTAAATAGTAGATATAGGTATGATTCACTATCAAACTATTTATAATAAATTAGGCAAAGCAAACAATATCTAGATGATAAATTTAACAACATTTCAACGATTTTTAATAAGGGAAGCAAATCAAATGATGGTGGAAGAGTCTAAAAAATTAAACCTAAAATTATTTTAGGATCATTCGAAAATGGCTAAAGTTTCTTAGTCGAGTTTCTTTTTTTTTTTTTTTTTTTAGAAAGGGACCTTATTATAATTATTGAAAAGAAAGTAGAAGGGAAGTTTTAGGGGTAGTTAGTGTCACTTTGTTAGCCCTTATCCCAGAAAAGGACAAGTTAGAATTGTTTGATGAGTTCATGTTGGTATCCCTTTGTAACTGTGAATATGAAATAATGGCTAAGATGTTGATAGTAAAAGTGAAGAAGGTATTCTTAGAAGTTATATATTTGGAACAATTTCTTTATGATACCAACAGAGCACACATGAGGGATTTCATACTATAGAACCCAAAAAATACCAACAATGATCATGAAACTTGATTTGTTAAAGGTATATAAAATAGCAAGTTGGGTTTATAAGTGAATGAAATTACTTCATATAGGTTTAGTCTCCCTATAGTCACATGGATCATTGGTTGGTTGAGTTCACTCTCCTTTGCAATGCTGATCAATGGTTCATTGTCCAAGTTATTAATCCTACTAGGTAGATATAGGTATGATTCACTATCAAACTATTTATAATAAATTAGGCAAAGCAAACATTATCTAGATGATAAATTTAACAACATTTCAACAATTTTTAATAAGGGAAGCAAATCGAATGATGATGGAAGAGTCTCAAAAATTAAACCTAAAATTATTTTAGGATCATTTGAAAATGGCTAAAGTTTCTCAGTCGAGTTTTTTTTTTTTTTTTTGTAAGTTTTATAATTTATTAGAAAGGGACCTTATTATAATTATTGAAAAGAAAGTAGAAGGGAAGTTTTAGGGGTAATTAATGTCACTTTTTTAGCCCTTATCCCAAAAAAGGACAAGTTAGAATTGTTTGATGAGTTCATGTTGGTATCCCTTTATAACTGTGAATATGAAATAATGGCTAAGATGTTGATAGTAAAAGTGAAGAAGATATTCTTAGAAGTTATATATTTGGAACAATTTCTTTATGATACCAACAGAGCACACATGAGGGATTTCATACTATAAAACCCAAAAAATACCAACAATAATCATGAAACTTGATTTGTTAAAGGTATATAAAATAGCAAGTTGGGTTTATAATTGAATGAAATTACTTCATATAGGTTTAGTCTCCCTATAGTCGCATGGATCATTGGTTGTTTGAGTTCACTCTCCTTTGCAATGTTGTTCAATGGTTCATCGTCCAAGCTATTAATCCTACTAGGTAATTGAAAATTTGAGTAGATAAATAATGCAAGCTAAAAGGGTGGGAGTTATCCTTTATGTTAAGATGGGGAGGGATTTTTCACTTATCTCATATTTTGTGTGTAGAAGATGTTCTTCTTGTTGAGAAACCAAGTGCAATGTAGTCTAACACTTAATTCCTCTTTTTTCTTGGTAATTACTTGTGAAAATTATTGTTATTTTAGTCTTTACATATTCTTCATCAAGCAATTACACTTTTGTTTAAATATTCAAGGAAATAGAAATAACAATGCACAAGAGTTAAGAGACACCAGAAATTAGGCTAGCAGCCAGGACAAAACCCATAAGGGGAAAACTTAACAATCCTTTCCTTGTAGAATCTTTGTGAATAAGAGAGAAATACAAGTCATGATCACTAGACCAATTACCCTAGTGTGAAGTCAACCCTCCATATGTCTAATCATAAGAATGTTCATAGAACTATTCATAAGATTCCCCGTCACTGTTACAAAATTGTTTGCAAATTTGTCCTCAATAAGAGGCTGAATTTCATCCTCTATACCAACCATGAAACCTTTATATCATATTCAGTATAACACATAGAATGACAAAATTAATGTGCCTTATTAGCATAGAAATAAGCTTCCAATATCCACTGAGAACAACCCAGAACTCCACTTCAGAAAGAATCATAGATTACTTCGTATAAAGTCTCAGATAGCTCGCATACCACAGAGATATAGTGCCATAGATAGCTCACATACCACATAGATAGGTGTGCCTCAAACACACATTGTTCCTCAAACCCGCACTCATCCTCAAACCCTAACTTCTGCTTGTGACCCTTCGCTTAAGCCTCAGATATGTGGGTGAACTGACCTATTTATAGTTTTTAGACCATGCAAAGTAATATGACCCTTGGGTAGACCAACTTGATCCTTAGAGGGCTGACTTGGAAGTTGGGATTTGACCAAAAGACACATAAAATTTTAATTTTTCCTTTTCTTTTAAATGTTTAAATGGGGCATGACAAAAATAATTTTTCTTTTGACTCAAATAAATTCTTTTTGACTCTTTATAAGATAATAAAAATATACATTATGAAAATTGAACGTAGTTACAATTTCAACACTTCTAATAATTCAAATAAGGGATCAATTAGTGAATAAAATAAACACATGGAAATTCTAGATATATACATGTACTACAAAATGGTGTTTATCATAATTCGTTGTTGGTTAGTTGGGCTTAGTGATTTAGTAGCTCCACAATTTGGTCATATCTATTGTTAAATTCATCAATAATAAAAACTAATTCAACAAGATATTGCATCTTTTTTAAATATCAATTGGATAAGGGAACATTAAGAAAATGGATCAAGTAAACCACCTTAAGAATGCCACCAAAATATCATGCAATCACTTATTGAAATGTTCTTTGTCCTAGAAAAATAAATGATTATTAAAAGGTGATTCAAAATTTCTACTCAGTCAAATCAAGTGTCTAAAGACCCACAGATCATCTTAAAGAAACAAATTGAATTAACTTAGTAACTACTACATTTAGAAATTATTTTCCCTATGCTTGAGTAGAAGGAACTCACCTTCTTAAAAAAGAAGGAAGTCTATGAGAAAAAATTATGAAGGACTGATAAGGTTCATTGAATTAGGTCCATAATTTGGAATGAATAAGAGGCTTCCTCAATAGGCGTTATGGTGGCAATGAAGCCCTATAGAGGAGATTTGGTAGGGTGTGTGGTTGGCATGGTTGGAATGGCTAGATGTAGAATTGTAGCCAATCTTAACCCTGTTATTAACCAAGTGCACTTAGTAGTGCAACAACATGTCTGGGAATAAATGTTCTTAAATTTGTATTTGATCGTTGAAAATGTGAGCAGGATAAGGAGAATTATATTATAGATGCTTTTGTATAAATTCCTTGTAGATTCAAACTATTAATTGTAATTTACTAAAACAATAGACTTGAATCTACTCTACACATCAATAGAAACAATTAAACGATCGAGAAATCACAAAGCATACAAGAGAAATAATTCAATCAACACATTACACAATGATTTTCTAGGGAAAGCCACAACTAAGAAACATTTCTATCTACATTAGTCAGAAAATATGAGAAGATTACAATGGTTTTCTCAAGCCCGAGCAACCTTTGCACTATCTCTATCTCTCTCACAACTTCCTAGACAAGCCCAATCCAATACTTAACCAAATTTTGGCTTTACCAAGTCCCCATTTCCTTGCATTGTTTCCTTGGGAATTAGCCCCTATTAATTAGGGAAATTCCTCAATTGGAATTGCAAAATCTTCATAGGACTTCCTATGACTGCATGCACCACTTGTACAATTCAAATGATTATACAACTAATAGTACATTGTCCTAAAAATATAATCTCGACTAGGTAACTCTCAGATCTGACATGCGTGATTTATTTATAAGTGAATCATTAGTCAACTGGTTGATCACTGCAGGCACACCACACTACTAGACCTCCCACTAGTTTCTCCAACAGCTGGAACTAGTTTAACTGACTTTAACTCAGTTAAACTAAATTAATTAATCAAAACTCAAAATAAACTCAACTAGGGCTCCTATAAAGTAGGAGAAACTCTACATGACTCAAGTTAGACCCTTAAGTCAAATCAACTAAGACACCTAAGTCAAATTAACTTAGTTAAATAATACAAGTTGTCATGTGATGTGGGATTACAATTTTATTCTTAATTTAATTCAAGGACAAAATTAAATTAGGATTTTCTTGTTGCATTTCAACACTCCCTCTCAACAAGAAAGGGATTATCAAATACCCCAATCCTTCCTTTGTGGAGCTCAAATTTTCCCCTTGACAATGCCTTAGTCAAGATGTTTGCATCTTATTACTCTGTAGGAATGTACTCTAGCAACATGCTTCTCCATTGCATACAATCTAGTAGGTGATACCAGATGTCAATATGCTTGGACTGATAATGAAAAACTAGATTCTTAGAGAGTTTGATACAACTCTGATTGTCATAGTAAATCATTTTAGGATCCATCTGTTGATCAAATAACCCAACAAGGATCTTCCTCATCTAGATAGATTCACAAGTTCCTTGACTAGAAGTCATGTACTCTGCTTCCACTGAACTGAGTGCAACTGATCTCTTCTTCCTACTATACCAAGAAACTGTTGTTGACCCAATACTGAAGATTCCCCCTAATGTTCTCTTCCTATCAGATGGACTGCCTGCCCAATCTACATCTATGAAGCCTTGTAGCTTCACTCCCTTTGTCTGTCTGTACCAAAGATCAAACTGAGTGGTGCCTATGAGGTATCTCAACACATGTTTAGTTGCCTTCCAATAGAGTTTGTGTTGATGGTGTTGGACCTGCCAACATGTCAAGGGGATCTCCCTAGTAAGAAGTCCCAATTAGACCTCAAACCATTTGGTGTAGGAGTCCCAACAATGGGTCGTAAAGCAATTCCTTGATCATGATGTCGCACAAAGGCAAGTAAGCTAACTCTGTCAATAGCAAGGGTTTAACCGTTGCAGTGAGTCAAGGAAGGTGTATGAGAGGTTCTAACACATGGGAGGTGAGAGGAGTGCACCCCTTGGCAACCTATAACAGTACTTAGCTGGGAAGGGAACACACGAGCGAAGATGCATCACAAGCTGAAAAGCAGGTCAGCCGACAATCCAAAGTGATGATTAAACCAACATCACATCTGCAACAAGATTCATATAATTGCATACAAGGAAGTTCATACACAACTACGTAAGTTAAACGACATACAATGCTAAGGCAACCAGAACAATCCAACTACAATAACAACATATGCATGAAAACGTGTTGGCTCTTTTTATATAAAGAAGTGTAAGTTCCAATCATACAATACATCCATGTAAACCCACTAGCCCCTACAATGGAACATTGCAGCTACATCTACCTGCTCCTCCAAAGAGATGAACTAGCTCCGTGTAGTGGAGAAGCCAAGGTGCATTACAATATTGTCCAAGATTTCTCCAAGATAGTCTTATCAGAAGCTTGGTTGACCAAAAGCCCATACAATTAGTTATGAGGGACTATTTATAGAAAAAGGTGGGGTGACCCTTGACATTCCCCTTTGTGATAGTTCAACTACCCTCATGACTCTTCACCTACTCTATGACTGTTACATCCAACTATTTACACTTGACTTACACTTGACATGACTCAACATTACAATGCACATGTACTCATGTGAGACAAAATGTCTTGAGCAAGACATCACTGACACTCGGTCTGTTGTGATGAGACCAACTCTTTGACATGCTTGTGATGGTGAAGGTGGTGAGCTGATGCCAAACTTGGTCATCTGTGATAGTGTCCATTCACCCCATGGTGACATCTTGTTGAAGCGAACTCTTGCCTCTGTTGCATCCAATGCATTGGTTTGACTCCTTCATCCAACTCGTCTGTTAACATGCACATGGTCTTCTTGGGTGCGGTTGAACTGACAACACATTGATGCATAGTGTCCATGCTAATATTCAAGTGTGTGTTGGTGGTCATGTGCATCAACTTGCCGAAGTACATGTTCAGCTCCAGTTGGACTTGCTTCTTGTCTTCACATTGGTGAGTGTGCTAAATGGGTTGGATTTCATGCATGTGCATAATGACATGCATGCTGTTGAATCCCTTGCATGCGACCAACAAAACTGCTCACCGTGTCTACTCTGTGCCAGTTATTAGGATGGATCTTTAACTTGTATGGGCGCAGTTTCATCCGCGAGTGCATGTTGCGCCCACTGTTGTTCCTATTCTTGTTGCAACTCATTTGTCTGCCTGTGTAGCTTCATGTTCTTCCTTGAGTTGCTACTTCAACACATGATCTTCATGTCTCGTCATCACCTCATAGCCTGAGTCTCCAAATTTTCTTTCATCATCAATGTATCTGCTTGATCTTGAAACTATGTTTCACCTCTTTGTTGTCAACAAACTTCCTCTTGCATTCATTGCATTCGTTATGTTAACTGCATCATTGCATTCATTGCATTCTCTGCATTCGCGGCGTTCATTGAATTCGTGACGTTTGCTGCATTCGGTATGTTGCCTTCAACTATTGTTCATGATGATGCTCGATGTGATATTTTGATGTTCTTGTCTACAAACAACTTGATGTCTTCGTGAGTAGGCAAGCTCATAGACATTTGATTGACTGCATCTCCAGGTGTCCTTTGAATGGTGTCTTCGATTTTGCCCTCTTGGAAACCATTGTACCTGCATTGTTGAGAGGCAGATGAACACCTACAATACCTAGAGACATGGAAATACTCATGCTGAGAAATATGTTGGTCTAAAACCAAAATGAAATTTAGAACTGACTCGCAACATACCTGTGTGATTGATCATGAAGGTTGCGCAATTTTGGTCAGGAGGTTGGGAGACTAACTGCTAAGACTCCAAAAGGCACAGTCTCGGCTGCTAGGAGACTGACTAACTACTGGAACTATGTAATGCACAGTCGACTCTGGTTGTTGACTGCTACAATTGCACAATGCGCAATCTCAGCTGGCAATGGTTGCAGGCTCAGTGATTGCATTGCACAATTTTCTAGGCCAACAATCATTATCCCTCATAAATGTACAAAACAGTCTTGGAGGACAGTGCTTAGGTAGAAATGTGTATTTCCTGAGAGGAATAAAGAACCTTCCCTTTCAGGATTCCGCAATGCTATCTTGGTGAGGCTCTTGGTGAGGTAGAGTCTGGGCCAAGGCTGCCCAGACTCGCTAATGAGCAACTAAAAGTGAATGTGACAATGGATGCATGGCAACACTTAGTGAAAGTAGAAGTGATTGACAATGCATGCAAACATGAATGAAAGATTCAGTAAACAGATCAACATGCATGTGGGTGAAGCGAGTTGCCGAATTGGAGACTGTTCGTGAAAAAAAGTTTCATGCATGGGACAACAATGAGATAGGAACAAAAACTGAGACACTGCTAGGATAAGCTAATATATGTGTAAATGACAATAAGCGTTCAAAGAAAACACACAAACAATACCCATACAAGCAAAAACACAAAAGGCGTCAAAAAATGCAACACCAGTGATGGAAAGCAGGCTTACCCTGAAACAACTGAGCTGAATGTGCTGACAACTCCTAGATGTGATGTGGGATGTTAGAGATGCAAGGTTGATGTGAGGGATGAGCTCTATATCGTCTAGCTGATGAGTTTTGATAACATCGAGGTTGTGACGCGCATGCCACAAATCTAGGGAAAGTGACTCTTGGTGGGAGGTTTCTTAAATGATCCTTGCATGTAACCTCCAACTGCTAAACATAGATCCCTGAAACAATGGATGCATTGCATGATGCCTTGGGAGAAGTAGGCCTTGCATGCAAGTCGGTTTTTCTCGGTCCCAGAGGGAGCCGGTCAACTCAGCTGCACATGCAAGATACTGCTCGACTGCTGGGAGAAAATGCACATTTATGGCTGCGAACTAGGTTGAATTCCTAGGAGATTTATGCAATTTCTGGGTAGAGCAGCTGACTGTTGCCTAGATTTGCACAAATTCTGGGCTGAGCAGCCATGCTAGGGAAATTTGCACAATTTCTGCTGGGAGTGTTGGCTGGTAGAGTTGCGCAATTCTGGAGCCCAGTAGGCTGCCAGATAGAACTGTGCAATTTCTAGAGGGAAGGCTGGTTTCCCTCCATAAATGCGCAATTTTCTTAGGGAAGATGCTCAGCCTGTAGCTGGACCAAGTCTGGGTGAACAACCTGTGATGGGGATGCATCTAGTTGTGCTCAACAAGCCACCTTTGTGCATGAAAAACACTGAAGCTTGTGTACTTGATGAAGCAAGACAATGTGCTATGAAAGGTCGGAAGGGAGGCTCTAAAATGGGCTACGGAAAATTTTTAGAGGGTGGTTGTAGCCGCTACAACAATTTTGTTGGCTTAACGATTGCTTAAATAAGCTGGTTAACTGCAAAATAGATGTTCGGTTGTGTGTTCACCAAATACATAAGTGACCCATAATATGCCTGTAAATAGTGACCTCCACTACTTCACTTGAAGTAGCATCTTCCTCCCTCCAATTCCCTGCTAGATGAGTCTCCATGGGTTTGTTGTTGTGAATGTGGAACTTATTCAGTATCTCATTGGAATACTTTCCCTAAGAGACAAATAGTTCCTCATTTCCTTGCCATACTTCCATACCAAGGAAATAATGCATGAGCCTGAATTGTTGCTGAATTTTAGTTTTGTTGTGCTAATTTCAACTTCAAAATGAAAAACAATTTCTCATCATTTTATTTATGTGCATAGGTTTCCTTTATGGTGTTGTGAATGTAACTTGTAAATTTGTCAAGTTTTATGTCAAATTCATGATAAAAATCACATATAAATAAAGTGTTGAACAACAGTAGACAAATATAAAGCGAACCATCAAAACTAACACTTTACACAATGTTTTGATGAAGTACTTCATCCCTCCTATGCTACACCTTCTTGGTCCAGCTTCCATGGCTTGGGCCTCTGTATTAGCTCAAAATGGAAAAAAATTTGTGTTTATAATGCTCTACTTCTCCTAAAACCTACTTCAATGTGCTTAGAATGTCAAAATCATCTAGGAATGACTTTTTCTGAGCCCAAATTGATCGAAAAATGCAAAAGTTATGGCCTCTTCAATTTCCCCTAGGAAAACTCCACCAAAACTAGAGAAACTCTAGTTAATCCCGCAAAATTTGGAGAAAGGACGAATTTATCAGACCCGCCAAAAGATCCACCAAGTTAACTACGCTTTAATTAAAGGATAAACATGCATTAATTAGCACTAAACTTCAGTTAGCACATAAATTGTGCAGTTAGAGCTAACCATTGGCCTTCAGTTTCATGGTGTGGTCACATGTGGAGGGGGTTGGCCCGCAGGGCTGGTCCTCTTCTCCCCCAACCGCCAAGTGTTAACATAAAAAATAAAAACCGCAAGCATAGTATGTTAAGAACTAATGGCGTGGCATAACGGTAAGACGTTGGATTTGTGCGGGCAAGGTCGCAGGTTCGACTATGCCAACCTACCATAAAATTTTGATATTGTGCACTGATTCTGCCAGGCCTTTGGGGAGGGACACATGGTGGCCTCTAGGCTTGCCACATGTCTCCTTATCATTGGTACTCCCATGTCCAATGAAATCAAGCCAACTCATCAAATCGTAGAGCAACCGAAATGCACTACTTGGCATGACCTCACTAGCCGTTGACCAAACCTTTGACCTGCACAGTTACCTAATACGTTAGCGGTATGGATTGTTGACTGTGCAGTGACTATACTTTTTCTTTTCTTTTCAAAATTCCTCTGTTTGGAAAAGTGGATAGAACATGATATCTTTCTCATACGAGCCTCGTTTAGAGTGAAATGAGTTATGTTGGGATTGTATCACCAAGATGGATGCAATTGTTTAGGTTTTGAGTGATTTTGAGAACTTTGATTTTTGAGCTAAATACTGATCACCTAATTATTTGTCCCATTTGGACTCCAAAAGATACTATCAATCGCTCAGCAAGTGAGGGTACAAATCCCTCACCTTCTCAATCTGCATCCATTTGGACTTATAAGGATTTTGTCTATTGAGTCCCACTCGAAGGTATTCGACATTCCCTCTCTTTGAAGTTCTAGTTCTTCTATCAAGTATGAGATCTTGCTGAAGTTAATCAAGATATTCTGGTGAGAAATCATCTATTGATGGTAGTTGAACATGCTCTCCTTGATCATCAATCAAAGGAGGGTCAAACAATCTCAAATTCTCAACATTAACAAGAAAGTAAATTTGCATATAAGGAGGAAAATCTAGCTTAAATCATTGTTACCAGTCTTTTCCAGAATTTTAAAAGGACCATAACAGATTGGCTTCAACTTTTTACCTTCCCCTTGAAGTCTCTCTTTGCTAATATAAAACCAAACTTCATCTCCAACTTGAAATTTATGATCGACACGGTGTTTTTCATGCCTTGCCTTGTAGCTACTTTGACTCTTTTCAAGTTGTTCTTGCACTGTGTGTATCAACTGATTTTTCTCAATGAACTTCCTTGCCTTATCGATGTTGCTATGACCATCAATAGCAACATATTTCTCAAGGATGAAGTCCAATGGCGATCTTGGCAAGTACCCAAAACATGCCTCAAATGACGATGTGTTTGTGGAAGAATGCTTTTCTCTGTTGTATGCATGATGTATGTAATGCAATTGTTCATCCCACAACTTGGGATGTTTGCCACAATATCCTCTAAGAAGATGAATGGTTGTCCTTTTGACCACCTCTTTTTTCCATTTGTGTGCAGATGAAAGGTTGTACTCTTCTTCAACTTAGTTTTTATCATGTCCCACAAATTTAACCAAAAATTCCCAACAAATCAAGAATCTTGATCAATTACAGTGGAAGTAGGAAGACCAAAATGAACCCAAATATTTTGAAAGAAAAGATGAGTTTTTTGTTCCACTGTAATTTTATTTTTACATGGCGTTATAATACACATATTGCTGAACCTGTCTACAACTAAATACAAGTAATCATGACCTTTCCTTGACGAGGGAAGACCTCCTACAAAATCCATTGAGATACTCTCCCATGGACGTGAAGGTACTGGAAGTGGAGTGTACAATCCTAGTTTCCTATTGCTAGGCTTACTTATTTCACACAAATGAATGATTCCTCCTTGTCATAAGTGGGATAGTTAGTCACAACACCATTAAAAATTTCAGAATGAAATGAAATGGGCTTACCATGCTGCATGAGAACTGCTCCCATGGCATAATCACTAGCATTCATTTGAATCTCAAATGGTTGTCTAAGATCCGGAAGATCCAATACCAGTGTTGAACTGATCTTTTGTTTTAAAGCATCAAATGCTTTTTTTTGTACATCTCCCCAATGGTATACTTTCTTGACACTATTCAATGCATGTAGTGGTGTTGAATAGAAGAAACATTAGCAATGAATTTTCTCCAATATTGTGCTACCCCTAGAAAGCTTTTTACCTTTGTAATTGTATTGGGCTTGGGCCAATTCACAATGACCTCAACCTTAGAGGGGTCTATCTTCAACTCACCTCCTCCAACAACATGTTCCAAATACACTAAAGAATTCTTGCCAAAGTCACACTTTGACATCTTTAAAAATAACTATTCTTTCTGAGGACATCAAGTACTTTGTTCACATGCATGACATGTTCATCTCTGGATTTTCTTAATATGAGAATATCATCTAAGTAAAAAATGACAAAATCATCTAGAAATGGTCTCAATACATCATTCATAAGTCTCATGAAAGTAGTTGGAGCTTTTGTAAGACTGAAAGGCATAACAAGCCACTCAAACAATCCTTGTTTAGTTTTAAATGCAGTTTTCCAAATGTCCTCTTCAGCTATTCTAACTTGTTGATAACCACTTCATAAGTATAAATTAGTGAAATACTTTGCATACCTCAATTTATCAAGCAAACCATCAATTCTTGGGAATGGATAACAATTACTTACCATTATCTTATTCAGTGCACGGAAATCAACACACATGTGCCAAGTCTTGTCCTTCTTTGGCACCAAAACAATTGGTGAACCACATGGTGAAGTAGATGGGCATATGATACCTTTGTTCAACAATTCTTGATTTTTCTTCTTGATTTCCATGCTGTCCATGATCGACATGTGATACATGCCAATGTTTGGAAGTGGAACATCATGTTGTAGCTGTATATCATGTTGAATTCCCCTCTTGGGAGGTAACCCCTTTGGTTCCTGAAACATCTTGCCATGCTTGCTTACCACATCAAACAAATCAGATTTTAAGTTATCATCACAACCTTCAAAAGATTCATAATCAATATCATTATTTTTCTTGATCATGAGAAGCACAAAATTTTTACTTGCATTTATTGGTCTCTTCATTTGCCCTACATTAACCTAAGAAATGTTTAACTTTTTGCGATGGGCTCTCACAATATACTCCAATCCATCCTTGATCAATTGATATTTGTTCTCATGGAAATAAAATACTGCTTTCCTATCATACAAATATGGGCTCCCAAGAATAATTCTTGATATGTCAAGTGGAACTACATCTATCTCAACTTCATCAATGAATTTTTCAGTAATGGAAAATTTGAATAATCATTTCCTTGTAACCTGTAAATTTGCATTATTTACTATCCACCCCAAAGGGTATGGCTTGTGATGAGGTACAGTTTCAAGGTTAAGTTTTTTTACCAAGTCTTTTGTAATTAAGTTCGATTGTGACCCACTATCAAATAATGCATCAATCTTTGTATGATTTGAGATTACCCTTACATGGAACAACTCTATCCTTGATTCTTCATTTAGAGTGTTGTTGTGACTATGTGAGGAACTAGTGCTTGCTATAGCTTCTTTTCCCCTTGTGACCAATCACCATGGCTGAAATCTTGGTCTCGTCAACAAAATCTGATCCAAAATCATGTTGTGTGGTAGTGGTCATCTTTTGTTTGCCCTTATTATTTGGTTTCTTAGGCCTTAGTTGAAGATGCAGTTTCTAATAGTGGGTTTCATCATGCCTCGATTTGGAACAATGTTTGCATACAATTTTCTCCCCTTCTTTATTTACACTTTATTCTACTTTCCTTTCCATTTTTTCCACCCTTCTCTTTCTCCTTACCCTTGAATGACTTCTTTTTGCTACCCTCTTCCTTAATGTTATTTCCTCTCACTTCAATTTGTGTGGCCTGCACACATACCTCATCTAAATTGCTTAGATTGAACGTAAGGATAGTGTGTTTTAAGTAGGAATTTAAACCCCCAATATATTTCAAGAGAGTATCTTGGGAATTCAAGTTTACTCCTAACAACAAATCCCTTTTCCTAAACTCCTAGGTATAGTCTTGAATTGTTTGGCCCTTGAGTTGCCTAAAGTTTTTCCAACTCATAATGGTTGTTTGCATGTAGGCTAAAGGATAAAACTATCTTTTAATTGAAGAAACAAACTCAACCCAAGAAATGGGTATCTTACCATCAATTTGCATTTTCTCTGGAGTCTTTGCTTCCCACCAAACTAGTGTTGCTCCTTCTAGCCTTAATGAAGACAATTGGGATTTTATGTCATCTTCTTCAAGGTTCTGAATTCTGTAATAAACCTCCAATTGTCAAATCAAATTTTCTAACTTCTCTTCATTTACCTCACCATTGTACATGGGAAGTTCAACTTAATGTCCAATTTGAGGAAGCAAGTTTTTTCTTTTGGGGTTTTTGAATGAGTATGAATAGTTTTTGTGGTGGAAGTGGAAGATGATGTTGTTTGTGATGATGAGGATGATGAAGATGATGAAGATTGTGGAGATGGAGGAGGATTTCCTCGATTAACCTTTCAATCCTTCTTTTCATCTTTTTTATCTTCTGAGCTTCCCTCTCCATGTGGGGACTTAGAACTCTCTCCAGCCATTCTAGTATTCCTCTCTTCATAGAGGACTCTAACCATGCCAGTTAAATCATAGAAATATTTCTTGTATGCTTCCTCTTCTGAAAGACTTTCAGTCTCTCATGCTCCAAATATGGTGGCTTTGGATTCAAGCTTAGCTTTTGGTACTGCTTGTATCTCCTTAATCTCAACTAAAGGTAAACCTTGAGGTGCTTCAAGTGCAACTGCGATTGAAAATTTGGGTGGAGATTGTGGCCTTGTGGCTGTCCTTCTTTTGGGCATTACCTCCGGATTTGCAACCAATAGTTCCCTTCTCCTCTCTGCAACTTTAACCTTGTAAGCATCACAAATTTGCAACCATTAAAATGTCACTTGCACAAAACTCAAGCAATCAAGCAAATAACCTTGCTCTGATACCAAACTGATCTATTGTTGAATGTTAGTTTTTCTATGCTAATTTCAAATTCATACTTAAAAACAAATTCTCATCATTTTATTTATGCGCATATGTTTCCTTTATGGTGTTTGTGAATGTAACAGGTAAAATTTTCAAGTTTTATGTCAAATTCATGAGAAAAATAACATGTAAATAAAGTGTTGAACAACATCAGACAAATATACAAAATACCATCAAAATGAACACTTAACACAGTGTTTTAATGAATGATTTCACCCCTCCTAGGCTACATCTCCTTGGTCCATCTTCCATGGCTTGGGCCTCTATATTATCTCAAAATGGAAAAAAAATGTTATTCACAATGCTCTACTACTCCTGGAACCTACTTCAATGTGCTCAGAACATAAAAATCATCTACAAATGACTCTTTCTCAGCCCAAATTGGTTGAGAAATGAAAAATTTATGGCCTCTTTAGTTTCCCCTAGGAAAACTCCACCAAAATTGGAGAAACTCCTGCTAATCCTGCCAAATTTGGAGAAAGGCCAAATTTATCAAACCCACCAAAAGATCTGCCAAGTTAACTACGGTTTAATTAATGGATAAACATGTATTAATTAACACTAATCTTTAGTTAGCACATAAATCACATGCTTAGAGCTAACCGCTGGCCTTCGATTTTGTGATGTGGTCACATGTGGAGGGGTTGCCCACCGCGCTAGCCCTCTCCTCCCCCAACCACCAATTGTTAACATAAAAAATACAAACTGCAAGCATAGTATGTTAAGAACTAATGGTGTGGCATAACAGTAAGAGGTTAGATTTGTGCGGGTGAGGTCATGGGTTCAACTTCAACAACCTACCATAAAATTTTGCCATTGTGCACTGATTCTGCTAGGCCTTTGGCGAGGGACACATGGCAGCCTCCGGGCTTGCCACATGTCTCCTTCTCATTGGTCCTCCCATGTCTAATGAAATCAAGCCAACTCATCAAGCCATATACCAACTGAAATGTGCCACTTGGCATGACCTCACTAGTCGTTGACCAAACCTTTAACCTACACTGTCACCTGCCACGTCAGCAGTATGGACTATTGACTGTGCAGTGACTGTACTTTTTTTTCAAAATTCCTCTGTTTGGCAAATCAGACAAAATGCAATATCTTTCTCATATGAGCTTCGTTTTAAGTGAAATAAATTGCGTTGGGATCGTATCATTGAGATGGACGCGATCATTCAAGTTTTGAGTGATTCTGAGCACTTTGATTTTTGAGCAAAATATTGATTATTCCTCCCCACTGGAAGCCTTTTGGACCCCAAAAGATACTATCAATCATTCAGTATGTGAGGATATAGCTCCCTCACCTTCTCAATCTGCATCCATTTTGCCTTAGAAGGATTTTTTTCCTTGAGTCCCACTCGAAGGTATTTGACATTCCCTCTCTTTGAAGTTTTGGTTCTTCCGTCAAGTATGAGATCTTACTGGAGGTCATCAAGGTATTCTAGTGAGAAATCATCTATTGATGGAAGCTGAACATGCTCTCCTTGATCATTAATCAAAGGAGGCTCAAACAATTTCAAATTCTCAACATTAACAATAGAGTATATTTGCATATAAGGAGGCAAATCTAGCTTAAAGGCATTGTTACCAATCTTTTCCAAAATTTTAAAAGGACCATAACAGATTGGCTTCAACTTTTTACCTTCCCCTTGAAGTCTCTCTTTGCTAATATATAACAAAACTTCATCTCCAACTTGAAATTTATGATCGACACGATGTTTGTCATGCCTTGCCTTGTAGTTGCTTTGACTCTTTTCAAGTTGTTCTTGCACTGTGTGATGTATGAACTGAATTTGCTCAATGAACTTCCTTGCCTTAACGATGTTGCTATGACCATGAATAGCAACCTATTTCTCAAAGATGAAGTCCAATGGAATTCTTGGAAAGTACCCAAAACATGCCTCAAATGCCGATGTGTTTGTGGAAGAATGCTTTGCCCTATTGTATGCATGCTGTATGTAATGCAACTATTCATCCCATATCTTGGGATGTTTGTTGCAATATCCTCTAAGAAGATGAATGATTATCATGTTGACCACCTCGGTGTGTCCATATGTTTGCAGATGAAAGGTTGTACTCTTCTTCAACTTAGTGTCCATCATGTCCCACAAATTTGACCAAAAAATCCCAACAAATCAAGAATCTTGATCACTTACAGTGGAAGTAGGAAGACCAAAATGAACCCAAATATTTTGAAAGAAAAGATGAGTTGTTTGTTCAACTGTATTTTTCTTTTTACATGGCATTACAATACACATCTTGTTGAACCTGTCTACAACTAAATACAAGTAATCATGACCTTTCCTTGACAAGGGAAGACCTCCTACAAAATCCATTGAGATACTCTCCCATGGACATGAAGGTAACGAAAGTGGAGTGTACAATCCTAGTTTCCTATTGCTGTGGTTACTTATTTCACACAAATAAAATCCTCTAATGAAATGAGAAACACTATCAAACATGTGTGGCCAATAAAAATACCTTTAGAGATTCGATACTGCCTTGCCTACACCAAAATCTCTAGCAACCAATGAAGTTTGTGCCTCCCTTATGATATTGTTCCTTTCTCCCCGTGGAATACATAACTTGCACAAGTGATACAAAAAATTGTTACGTACATGGTAATCTAACTCTTCAATTTGGTTTCCAAGTTTGCATACACATCTTGAATGTCATTATCATATGCATATTTCTCAATGTAACGTTCATGTAAAACATAATTGTGCTTGAGTATAATAGATGAATTTACAATAGGCCTAGAAAGCATATTAGCTACCTTATTGTAGATTCCCTTTTTGTATTTGATAACCAAATGAAACTGTTGTATAAAACCCATCCATATGAAGTGTCGTGATTGCTACAGCTTTGATTGCGACTATAAGCACTGCAATGGTTGATGGCCAATATGGATAATGGTCTCCTTCCCCATCATGTAGTGTTTCCATTTTTTAACACTTTGTACCAATGCATAAATTTCTTTGTCATAAGTGGGATAATTAGTCACAAGACCATTAAAAATTTCAGAATGAAATGAAATTGGCTTACCATGTTGCATGAGAACAGCTCCCGTGGCATAATCACTAGCATCCATTTGAATATCAAATGGTTGTCTAAGATCCAGAAGAGACAATACTGGTGTTGAACTGATCTTTTGTTATAAAGCCCTTCTCCATCTTCATTTTCCTGAGCTTGTCCTTCAGTGTCATCTTCCTGTGGTCACTGTTGTTTTGAAATAGGTTTGTCAAGGCCTTCTACATTGCATATGGAGTCTCCTTATCATGGACATTTGAGGCAATATGGTTTCAAAATCATTCTAGCATAATCGTTCTCACTTTTGCAACACAATTTCTCCACTCTGCTAGATCTTGAGCATCAGTTGCTAGAGGTTTGTATATGAATTCCTTAAGCTTGTTATCTTCCAACACTGCCTCCATCCTTTCATTCCAAGCAATATAGTTCAAACCACCCTCAAGGGAAATTTCAAGTCTCAATCCATAGAACGACATCTTGCTAGCTCTGGAGTATGATATTGTAAATTCAATTTCACTTGCAAAAGACAAACTCGTATTCTCCTCTTCTACAGTGATTTCTACTCTGATACCATGTAGAAATTCCTTATAGATTCAAGCTGCTAATTGTAATTTACTAAAACAATAGTATTGAATCTACTCTACTCATCAGTGGAAACAATTAAATGATCATGAAATCACAAAGAATACAAGAGAAAGAATTCAATCAACACATTACAGAATAATTTCCTTGGGAAAGCCAAAACTAAAAAACTCGACTATCTGTATATTTCATTATTTAGAAAATATGAGAAGATTGCATTGATTTTCTCAAGATCGAGCAACCTATGCACTATCTCTATTGGTCTCACAACTTCCTAGACAATCCCAAGCCAATACTTAGCCAAATTTTGACTTTCTTTTCCTTGCATTTTTTCCTTGGGAATTAACTCCTATTAATTAGGGAAATTCCTCAATTGGAATTGCACAATCCTCATAGGCCCTCCTTTGAATGCATGCACCACCTATACAATTCAGATGATTATATAATTGATAGCACACTATCCCTGAACTCCAATCTCAACTAGGTAACTCTCAAATCTGACATGCATGAGTTATTTATGAGTGAATCACCAATTAACTGGTTGATCACTGTAGGCACACCACACTACTAGAACTCCCACTAGTTCCTCCAATAGTTGGAACTAGTTTAGCCGACTTCAACTCAGTTAAACTGAATTAATTAATTAAAACTCAAAATAAACTCAACCAGGTCTCCTATAAAGTAGGAGACAATCTACATGACTCAAGTTGGACCATCAACTTGAATTAACTGAGATAACTAAGTCAAATTAACTTAGTTAACTAATGCAAGTTGTCATGTGATATGGAATTACAATTTTATTCCTAATTTAATTCAAGGACAAAATTAAATTAGGATTTTATTGTTGCATTTTCAACACTCCCTCTCAACAAGAAACAGATTATCAGATACCCTAATTCTGCTTCTATGGAACTCAAATTTTCCTTTTGACAGTGCCTTATTAAGATGTCTACATCTTGTTCCTTTGTAGGAATGTACTCTAGCGACATGATTCTCCTTTGCACACAATCTATTAGATGGTGATACCAGATGTCAATATGCTTAGACCGATCATGAAAAATTGGATTCTAAAGAGTTTGATACAACTCTGGTTGTCACAGTAAATCACTGTAGGAGCCATCGTCTTACCAAATAACCCAACACAGATCTTCCTCATCTAGATATCTTCATAAGTTGCTTAACTAGCATACATGTACTTTAGATTTTGTTGAGCTAAGTGCAATTGATATATGATTCTTATTGTACCAAGAAACTGTTGTTGCCCCAAATTGAAGATCCCCCTCCTGTCGGATGGACTCCCTGCCCAATCTGCATCTGTGAAGACTTGCAACTTCACTCCCTTTGTCTATTTGTGCCAAAGACCAAACTGAGTGGTGCCTCTAAGGTATCTCAACACATGTTTAGCTACCTTCAAATACATTTTGGTTGGCTTAACCATTACTTAAATAAGTTGGTTAGCTACAAAACATCGGTTCGGTCATGTGTTCACCAAATACATAATTGAACCCACATGCTACCTATAAATAATAGCCTCCACTACTTCACCTGAAGTAGCACCTTCCTTCCTCCAATTCCCTACTAGAGGAGTCTCCATGGGTTTTCTTCTCTAGATGTGGAACTTCTTCATTATCTCATTGGCATACTTTCCCTCAGAGACAAACAATTGCTCATTTCCTTGCCATACTTCCATACCAAGGAAATAATGCATGAGACCTAGGTTCTTCATCTCGAATTCTCTTGCAAGATCCTCTTTGCAAGATTTTACCATATTCTCATCACTTGTTAGAATTAAATCATTGAAATATAATATTATAATAAAAAATTTACCTTCAACCACAATATGGTAAAGGTTTGCACCTGCTTCATTTTTGGTGAAGCCTAATTTAATGAAATAACTGTCAATCCTGGTGTACTAAGCACGGGGTTCTTTTTTCAATCCGTACAAAATTCGCTTGAGTCTGCACACATGCGACTCACTATTGAAGGTATCAAATCCTTCTGGATTCTTATTGTGCACCTCTTCCTCAATCATACCATTGAGGAATGTTGTCTTCACATCCATCTGATGTATTTTCCATCCCATCTACACTAAAAGTGATAGAATAGATATGATTGAAGAGTACCTTGCTACTGGAGCAAAGTTATCCTTGTAATAAATTCCCTCCACCTGAGAGAACCCTCTGACCAAAAATACGGCCTTATGTTTCTCCACACTCCCATCTGGTGCTTGATTTACCTTGTAAAGCCATCTAGAACTCACCACAAACTTGTCTGTTGGTCTTGGGACCACTTCCCAAACAATGTTTTGATAAGTCATACTCCTTTACCATGGCATCAACCCATACTGGTTGCTACACTTCTTCCTCGCATGAGGATGGCTCAATCTCTACACTCTCACTCATCAGAGCCATGTAGCCAGTGTAATGATCTGGTGACCTCCTCTACCTATGCTATGATGTGGGTGCTCCAACATTCTCTCTAGCATCATACATCAATCTGTCAGTCTCTTTGGTGTGCTTCCTTCCACCTCTGGAAGTATCTGAATGAGTGGGTGCTTCCACTCTCTACTCCTCTACATGTGTCTGCTCCACATCATCTTAAGGTTCTTCCTTTGGAGCTAAAGCTCCTCATCTACATGTAATTGAATCTCCCTCTCAAGGGAACATCTCATGGCCTTCTCTTCATTGAACTTCACATCTCATCTCTATGAACCACTATCATCTTGTGAGATGAAAGGTACACTCGATAGTTGTGAGGTGTATCAGTGTACCCCAAAAATATGCTTAACTCAGTTGTTGGTTCTAGCTTTTTCCTTACATTCTTGGTGACATCACAGTAAATTGATGAACCAAAGATCTTGAAGTGTGCCACATCTGGTTTCTTACTTGAAAAATCTTCTTCTGGTGTACTCATCTCGAGAATCTGATCAAGACTCCTATTTTGTACATATACAACTATTTTTCATGCTTCATCCCACAAGTGCAATGGTAGGCCCTAATCATGTAACATTTCCTGTGCAGCTCCCACAATACTTATGTTCTTCCTTTCCTTGCATTTGTGGTAAGATCACAGTAAATTGATGAACCAAAGATCTTGAAGTGTGCCACAATTGGTTTCTTACTTGAAAAATCTTCTTCTGGTGTACTCATCTTGAGAATCCAACGAGGACTCCTATTTTTCACATATACATTTGTGTTGCATGCTTCATCCCACAAGTACAACAATAGGCCCTAATCATGTAATATTTCCCATGCAGCTCCCACAATACTTATGTTCTTCCTTTTAGCCACCCCATTTTGTTGTCAGTTATGGGGTGATATTAACACTCATTAAATTCCTTTTTATTCACAAAAGTTCTTGAATTCATTTGACATATATTATCCACCCTTATTTCTCTTGAGAGCCTTCAACTTCTTGCAAGTTTCTTTCTCAAAAAGTGCTTTAAATTCACAAAATTTAGAGAACGTTTGATCTTTCTTCTACATGAATAAATTCCAACACTTACATGAGAAATCATCTACAAATATTACATAATACCCATGCTTGGTCATGGAGGCTATCGAGAATGGGCCACACACATCTGAGTGAACTCCTTCAAGGACTGCTTGCGCTTGAATGTCCTTATCATGAAAGGTGGATTTGGTGTACTTCCCCAATGTACACTCTTTGCAGGTATCTCTCTACTCTAGTGCACCCTTGGGAAGTCCTGTAGAAATATGTTGCATGATCTTCAAAGCTCCATGGTGCAAGTGACCCAACCTTTTATTCCACAACTCACCGTTGTCTTGGCTTTGCACTTTCTTTTCTTTTGTACTCAAAGTAGCACAATCTTCTACATCCAATTTGTAAAGGTTCTTCACTCGAACCCAAATCTTCTTCACTTGTCCTCAGGGTAGGTGATGAAGGAAAACCTTTCCTTTTCTAAATATCACATCATAGCCATGGTCCTCCAACATAGAAACTAAAACCAAATTCTTCCTCAGGCTCAGAACATACATGGCATGTTTTAATCTGAGAGGAGAACTAGATTCCCTTTGAAAACTAAGAGTACAGATGTTGGTCATGCTATCCCTTCCATCATCTCCCATTTCGATGTGCATTTGGAGGCCCTTCTCCTCCAATTCACTGAATAATTATTTTTTCCCGGTCATATGGAGTAAGGCTCCACTATCCAAATACTACACACTACCCATCAATGATGTCACCATGCAAGTGATGAGGGTGGAATCCAATTCAAATTGTGAAGTAAGAGCTTCACCTTCCACTCCTCCTGAGGGCTTCATGATGACATTCTTGTGTGTACACTTCGTGGCATAGTGTCCTAGCTCATGACAATGAAAACATTTAATCTTTGACAAGTCCTTCTTCCTGGTGCCTTGACTGGAATTTGATTTGGAATGGGATGACTTCCCTTTCCCTTTCTTTGTCTTTCTAGATAAGGTATAGTTATCCTCATCATCATGCTTGGATGAGGATAAATCTTTGGTGTTCTGCCAGATCTCTTCTTGCACCAAGTCGGACCACAAATTATCCCACTCTGGTAGCTTCTTCCTCCCATTTACTGAATCCTTGGGAAGGACTAGAAGTGCTACGATAACTAGATCATATTTAGAAACTATAACACCAGCACTTGCAAGCTCATCCCGACATTGGGTGAACTTGGTCAAGTACTTTGGTATTGTGTCACCCTTCTCCATCTTGATTTTTCTAAGCTTTTCCATCAATGCCAACTTCCTATAGTCACTACTGTTTTGAAATAGGTTTGTCAAGGCCTTCCACATTGCATATGGAGTCTCCTTATCATGGAGGTTCAAGACAAGATGGTCTCAAACTCCTTCTAGGATAATCCTTCTCGCTTTTGCAACACATATTCTCCACTTTACCAGATCTTGAGAATCGTTTGTTGGAGGCTTGGGAATATCTTTTTCTATGAAATCATTAAGCCCAATGTCTTCCAACATTGCCTCCATCCTGTCCTTCCAAGCAATATAGTTTGAACTATCCTCAAGGGCATATTCGATTCTCAATCCGTAGAATGACATCTTGTTGGCTCTGAAGTATGATACTACAAAATTTATTTCACCTGCAAAGGAAAAAATTGTATTCTCCTCTTCTAGAGTGATTTCTTTTCGTATACTCATCACTGGAAACAATTAAACGATCGTGAAATCACGAAGAATACAAGAGAAAGAATTCAATCAACACATTACACAATTATTTCCTAGGGAAATCCATGTTGAGATTGCAACAAGATGATGGAGCTTAGTGGAAAGGAGTTGCCTTCACTAAGTGGGCCCGTAGACAAATTATGGCGTAAAGTCTATTTTTAGACTATGTATATTTTTAGACATATGGATCATGTCTATGAGTTGCAGGATGCTGTTTATGGATGATTGGTCAAGTTGGCAAAAATAGATGGACTTCTATTTTTTAGACAACAGCGGTGACACTGTCAAGTCTAATTATAGAGCAGTCAAATATTATTGTCTTATAATAATATTTAGGCTATAAAATTTATCTTATTCTCTTGGAGCACTTCAGTTTGAGCTACAGATGTGGCACATGCAGCTATCAGAAGGAAATACATTTTCTTTGTGGGTTATTTGAGTTGTTGCATGCATGACTTTATTTAGAACTCAATCAGTTGAGTTTGGTGGAGTTGGTTGTGGAGTTGATGGAGTTGTGTTCAATTTGACTTGGTTAAACTAGTTGTAATTAGTCTAACTACAAATAGACTAATGATGAGTTTTTAAACTAATTATTAACTCATAATGCAACTAAAGAATACATCGGTTAACTCAGTTGCATGTCAATGCATGTTCAGTTCAGCAGGGACAAGTGTTAGAGGATCAGATTGCTATCAGTTGTGACTATAGTTGTGCATGAGGATTTGCACAATTAATGGGATTGAGTTATGCCAATGAGAATTGGCCAATACCAAGTGATTATAGCCTCTGCTCACGTGATTCCTAGTGTTAGTGATTCTTTTGAGGTAAATACGAGTTTGGTTCAACCATTCTCATCCATTCTTGAGCTGGTATTGAGCAGTGGAGGCAGGCAAGTAGTGGAAGAGATTTGGAGATCAAATCTGAGCTGTATTGTGTGTAACAGGTGGAGATAGTGCTGGATACTTGGGAGAAGTATTGACTATTGTAGTGTTACATGTTCCCAATCATTAATATACAGATAGTGTGTGGTTTTAAGCTGTAAGCTTTCCATGGGTTACATATTGTGTTAATGTGTGCATGCTCTTGACGTTTTATTGTTATTGATGCTGCTATATTGATGATCAACGTAGAGGAGCTTATGTATTGTGTATGTATTATGCAATAGTACATGATCAGGATAATCTCCATTGAATATGTGTTTATTATTCAAAATTTCTACATGGTATCGAAGTTGTTGATCATCAGATCTACTATTCAGGAAGTGTTTACATTCTATTTCTTCAGGCAGAGTTTGTAATCGAGCCAGGTAGCCTCTGGATTCATCCTTCCTTTGGAAGGTGAGATATCTGGTGAATTCCCATACATTCGATGTCTATACAAGAAATACCTTGTTCTCACGAATTCTAGATTGTAAGCGGTTGAGTTGGAGTTGGTGGAATTTGAATTTGCAGCAGTGTTTTCTTGGTGTCAAAACTAAGATGTCTTTCACAGGATTGCGATTGGAGTATGCCCTTGAGGGCAGTATGAACTATATTCCATGGAAGGACAGGATGGAGGCAGTATTGGATGATAACAGGCTGAAGGAGTTCATAGAGATGGATGTCCCAAAGCCTGCTGATGCTACTCAAGCTGATGCTTGGCAAAAGAAGACCGCAAAATGTCGAAGGATTCTGTTGGAGGGCATGAAGGATCACATTGTGTCTAGCCTCCATGGAAAGGCTACTCCATATTCGATGTGGAAATCATTAACAAAATTATTCCAAAGCAAGAGCGATCAAAGGAAGCTGGCACTCAAAGATAAACTCAGAAACATCAAATTCGAGAAGGGTGACAGTATGCCCAAGCATCTCACAAAGTTCACTCAGTGTCGAGATGAGTTGGGAAGGGTGGGGTTTACTGTCGATGGTGAGGACTTGGCGAGCTTGGCTCTCCTTGGTATTCTGAAGAGTTGGCATTCCTATCAGGACTCTATCAATGGTCAGGAGAAATTTCCAGGATGGGAAAATTGTGGTCAAATCTTGTGCAGGAGGAGATCAGGCAGAGTACCAGGGACGGATCTTCATCAAAGGGAGCTGATGAAGAAAATTGTGCTTTGGATGCCAAAGCAAAGAAAGGGAAGAGCAAGAAAGCTTCTTAGTCTGGTGCGAAAGGCAAGAAGCAGGACATGTCCAAGGTGAAGTGTTTTCACTGTCACCAGCACGGACACTATGCCACTAATTGTTCGCAGAAGAAGAAGAACAAGAAATCTGTTGGATCTATAGTAGGAGAGGCTCTAGCCTCACCATTTGAGCTTGATTTTTCATTAATCGCATGCTTGGTTTCAAGTGTGATGGGATCGGTGTGGTTCTTGGACAGTGGTGCATCTTTTCACATGATGGGAGATAGAGATTTGTTTTCTGATCTCGAGGACAAAGATCTTAGAGTGCACATCGAGATGGGCGATGATGGTAGATACAGTGCGACCAGTATCGTACCATTTCCTTTGAGAGGGAGTCTGGTAAACCCTTCGTATTGAAGGAAGTCATGCATGTTCCAGGATTGAAGAAGAATCTTATCTCTGTGGCGATGTTAGAAGACAAGGGGTATAATTTTGTTTTCAGCAAGGGAAAAGATTTCCTACGTAGCAAGACAACTGGTGAGACCTGGAAGATAAGGGTTTGAGTAAGGAACCTTTATCAGTTACATGTAGATGGATGCGCAGCAATGGCAGGCAAGGCAGAAGGATTGGTGAGCCGAGATGATGGCGAGTTGTGGCACGGGAGATTGGGTCACCTTCACCATGGAGCCTTGAAGATACTGCAGTAGATCACTACAGGGCTTCCTAAAGGCACACTTGCGCAGTCAGATCAGTGTAAGGGGTGTACTTTGGGGAAGTTTGTGAAAGCCACCTTTCACGAGAAGGAGAGTCACATCACGATGATCCTTGACAGAATTCACACAGACGTGTGTGGACCTTTCTCAGTTGCTTCGACAACAAAACACAGGTATTATGTGATTTTTGTTGATGATTTCTCTCATAAGTGCTAGATCTTCTTCATGCAGAAGAAGAGCGAGACATATTCAAAGTTATGTGAATTCAAAGCACTGGTCGAGAAGGATTCAGGGAAGAAGGTGAAGGCTCTTAGGAGTGATAATGGTGGTGAATACATCTCGGACGAGTTCAAGAATTTCTGCAAGGCAGAAGGGATTCGAAGAGAGCTCAACTCCCCATAACCCACAACAGAATGGGGTAGCTGAGCGGAAGAACAGAACGATCGTGGGTGCTGCACGGGCGATGTTGCATGATCAGGGCCTACCACTTCACTTGTGGGTGGAAGCATGCAATACAACAGTTTATGTGCAGAACCGTTGTCGTCATAAGATACTTGGCATGAGTACACCCGAGGAGGCTTATTCTGGTAAGAAGCCTGATCTTTCTCATTTGAGGATTTTTGGTGCTAACGTTTACATGCATGTGACGAAGGATGCCAGGAATAAGTTGGAGTCGACCACTGAGGTTGGGATATTTGTGGGGTACACTGATATGCCCCACAACTATCGTTTGTATTTGTCAGACAGTGGTAAAACTGTTGTGCGACGGGATATAAAATTTCAAGAGGAGAAAGCCATGAAGTGTTCGCTTGAGAGGGAGCTACACTTGCATGCAGATGAGGAGCTATTAGTTCCTAAGGATGAGCTTCAGGACGTGGATCAGCCACAGGACGAGGTTCATGGAGTGGAAGAGACCACTCATACAACGCCAACCATCAGAGGGCGAAAGCGCTTGACAGAAGCTGAGCGACTGGCTCAAGATGCAGAGAAAGTTGTAGGACCACCTACAGCCCATCATAGACAGAGACAGTCACCTGATCGGTACACTAGATACATGGCTCTTATGAGAAAGTGTGTTGTGACTGAGCCATCCTCTTTCGAGGAATCTATGGAGGATCCCACATGGGTAGACGCCATGGTGGAAGAGTATGATTCTATTGTCAGAAATAGTGCATGGGAGATTGTCCCAAGACCGGAAAGGAAATCAGTGGTTGGTTCAAGATAGATCTACAAAGTTAAGCAGGCAGCTGACAGGAGTGTGGAGAAGTACAAGGCAAGATTTTTTGCCTGAGGCTTTTCACAGATAGAGGGGATCGATTATGAGGAGACCTTTGCACCTGTCGCAAGGTATTCTTCCATACGGACGATTCTTTCTCTCTCAGCGCAGATGGGATGGCACATTCATCAAATGGATGTGAAGACTGTGTTCCTTCCTGGAGGTTGGAGGAAGGAGGATTCTACTTCAGCGGAGGATCATGTTACTTTCGTATATTCCAACGGAGGATCAGGATGCTGATATTCTGACGAAAGCTCTCACAAGGAGAAAATTTGAATACCATTAAGGCAGGATAGGGGTTGTTGATAATCCATATCTTGTCGAGAGGGAGTGTTGAGATTGCAACAAGATGATGGAGCTTAGTGAAAAGAGTCGCCTTCACTAAGTGGGCCCGTAGGAAAACTATGGTGCAAGTTCTATTTTTGGATCACAACAGGGATGATCACAGCAGCAGTGATCAAAGTCTATTTTTAGACTGGCTATCAAAAATAGAAAAGTCAAATATTATTGTCTTATAATAATATTTAGACTATAAACTTTATCTTATTCTCTTGGAGCACTTTAGTTTGAGCTACAGATGTGGCACATGCAGCTGTCAGAAGGAAATACGATTTCTTTGTGGGTTAGTTGAGTTGTTGCATGCATGACTTCAGTTAGAACTCAACCAGTTGAGTTTGGTGGAGTTGATTGTGGAGTTTATGTAGTTGTGTTCAGTTTGACTTTGTTAAACTAGTTGTAATTAGTCTAACTGAAAATAGACTAATGATGAGTTGTTAAACTAATTATTAACTCATAATGCAACTAAAGAATACATCAATTAACTCAGTTGCATGTCAGTGCTTGTTGAGTTCAACAGGGACAGGTGTTAGAGGATTAGATTGCTATCAATTGTGACTATAGTTGTGCATGAGGATTTGCACAATCAATGAGATTGAGTTATGCCAATGAGAATTGGCCAATACCAAGTGATTATATCATATTCTCACATGATTCCCAGTGTGAGTGATTCTTTTGAGGTAAATACGAGTTTGGTTCAACCATTCTCATCCATTCTTGAGTAGGTATTGAGCAGTGGAGGTAGGCAAGCAGTGGAATAGATTTGGAGATCAGATCTGAGTTGTATTGTGTGTAAGAGGTGGAGATAGTGTTGGATACTTGTGAGAAGTATTGACTATTGTAATGTTACATGTTCTGAATCATTAATATACAGATAGTGTGGGGTTTTCAACTGTAAGCTTTCCCCGGGTTACATAATGTGTTAATGTGTGCATGCTCTTGATGTTTTATTGTTATTGATGCTGCTATATTGATGATCAACGTAGAGGAGCTTATGTATTGTGTATGTACTGCACAATAGTACATGATAAGTATAATCTCCATTGAATATGTGTTTATTATTCAAAATTTCTACAGATACCCCATTGGAAATATCTCTCCGAGCAATACGATGGAAAAAATGACTCATCAGTAGTTGCTGGTAGTAGATTGCTAAAGAAACATCGTTCAGGGCCTCAAAACGGATTTGGAAGTTTAGGACCCGAAAAACTACTAAAAATAGTAAACTATGCTACAATTAAGGAAACTAAAAAACTGAAAGAACAATGGTGGGGTTCCATGTGGAATTGGCGGGTGGAAAATAATATCCACCTAGATCATATGCCTTGTAGGAAAGATATCATAAATGACTAGAAATATGGTAGACTACAAAGACTCTCCCTATGAATTGGATGAGCAGTGTGGTATTGGGAAGTCTTCTAACTTAGTAGACACATTGAGAAGCTTGAAGGAATAAATATGGAGTTGTAAGGCAGACAATGACAAAATCATATAGGCACAAGAGAAACAAGCAGAGGTTAATGCAATACTTCTTTAGAGTTTATCAGAACGTAGTGATAAGGGCCACTTCAGATCAACCATGTACAAGAGGATAGAACTAATGGGGCATATGGAAGTAGGTCTCATTGTGGTCACAGATAGCATAAAGATGATACAATTAGAGATGATAGATTTTTGGATACTCAAGATAAGAGAGATGATGGATACATGTATTATTCTAGTTGTCGCTCTAACAGGCATCATAATTTTCAACGTTATCATCCTTATAGGAGGAGTGATAGGGGATACTTGCTAGACGGTTTTAATAAAGCAAATCCACCTACTTTTGATGGAGAATTTAAGAAACTAGAATATGTAGAGGCTTGGATGCTTGGGATGAACTAGTTCTTTGAGTTGCAAGAGTACACAGAAAACATGAAAGCGAAAATTTCTATCTTCGGCCTGAAAGGTAAAGCAAATATCTAGTGGGAATATTTGAAATGGGTTAGAGACATCAAAACGGAGGACTTGAGTTAGCATGAGTTCAAGAGGATTTTTAGGAAGAAGTGCTTGTTAGAAAGGTACTACAAGAGTAAGACCAAATAATTCTATGAACTAAATATGGGATTGATGAAAAATGAAGTGTACATGACTAAGTTCCTAGAGCTATTGAGGTATGTACCATATCTTAAATATGAGAATGCTAAATTTCAACGATTTGTGAGTGGTTTTCCATTAGAATTTAGATATCATATTGAGTATGATGAGCGTCGATCACTTGAGGAAGTTATTGGGAAAGTGAAGCATTGTTATGAATAGTCAAATCGTAAGAATGAATCTCAGTAAGGATGGAAAGGGAAAGATAAGGATAAAGGTAAGGGTAATGGCAGCTGAAAAGAACAAGGCATCATAATGTAGACGAGAAAGAAAATGTGGCACCACAAAAGAAGTTCAATGAAGCTAGGCAGGGACATGGATCACAACAGCAACAAAGAGGTGATGGTACTGGACGGTTGGAGTGTTGGACATGCGGTAAGGAATAACTTAAGAGAGATTTTCCATAGAATCAGGATGGTAGGACTCATATCTATAGTGCACACGAGGCACAAATGGTTAGGGATGTTGGTCAGAGAGTTCCTCGTATCTATGTAGAACTAGAAAACTGAAAGGAAGACCATAAGGCATCTATCATTGAGATGGATGGTAAGCTTTATAAGCAAGTTGTTTCTATTTTTATTGACCCTAGATCTAATTATAGTTATGATAGTCCTGACTTGGTGGATACGTGTGGTTTGAATAAAGAAGAATATGCAAAATCTTGGTTAGTGAAGTTGGCTATATGTTCAAAGAAAAGAGTACATCAGTGCGTAATAGCTTGTGCATTTGAGTTGAATGTCATGTCTATAGCAACACACTTGAATGTATTTCCATTGGGATCGTATAGTATGCTATTAGGTATGGAATAGATATACCTTTATAGGACTGAGGTGGATTGTTATGAAAAATCCCTTGAGTGCTTGGATAACAATGGAGAACCAAGAGTCTTACAGGGAATGAAGAAATCCACATCAGTTAGGATGGTGACGGCTATGTAGGCCAAACGTAGTCACAGGAAGGGGTGTGTGTTATTTGCAGTGCATATTTCTAGCAACAAATGTAAGGAAGTTGAGGATGTAGAAGTTTTGACCAGGTACCCAGCTCTACAATAGTTTCAAGATGTATTTCCCATAGAGATTTCAAAGTTTCTGCCCCACAGGCAAGTAGAATTTTCTATTGAATTGGTGTGATGGGTAGCTCGAGCATCAAAATCACCTTATAGGATGAGCACACCTGAGTTGGTAGAATTAAAATTACACCTGAAAGAGATTCATGAAAAAGGGATACATTAAGCCAAGTGTATCACGTTGGGGAACACCGATATTGTTTGTAAAGAAGAAAGATGGTACTCTCAGATTATGTAGTGACTACAGGTAGTTGAAAAAAGTGACCATAAAGAACAGGTATCCATTTCTGTGGATCGATGACTCGTTTGATCATCTGAAGGGAGAAACAGTGTTCTTGAATATTGACTTGAGATCACGATACCATCAGGTACTCATCGAGGAAGATGACATTAACAAGATAACTTTTTGGACTATGTATGGGCATTATGAGTTTGTTGTAGTTACATTTAGTTTGACTAATGCCCCAGATACATTTATGTGTTTGGTGAATAGTGTTTTGAATCCCTATTTGGACAAGTTTTTTATTGTATTCATTGATGACATATTGGTATATTCTAAAAATGAGGAGGAGTATGCCGATCATTTGGCAGTAGTGTTGACATTGTTGAGAAAACATCAGTTGTATGATAAGCTTAACAAGTGCAACTTCTTTCAGATAGAGGTGCATTACTCGGGACATGTTGTTTCCAAGGAGGGAATAACACTAGATCCAAAAAAGATAAGGTAAATCATGGAGTGAGAAAATCCTAGAAATGTGGATGAGGTGAAATCCTTCATGGTATTGGCAGGTTATTACAAGAGCTTCATCAAGAACGTCTCACATATTTCTTATCCTATAAAATCATTCTAAAGTAAAGGTAAGAAGTTTGACTAGATAGAGGAGTGCAAGTCTAGTTTTGAGAAACTCGAGCACTTGTTGACACATGCACTAGTGTTAAAGATCGCAGATCCAGACAAAAACATTGTAGTATATACAAATGCTTGCAAGAGAGGATTTGTTGGAGTCCTTATGTAGGATGGATAGGTGGTATGATATGAATCATAGAAACTAAATGAACATGAGGAAACCTATCTAACACATGATCTAGAGTTGGCAGCGATCGTACATGTATTGAAGATGTGGAGGAAATATCTTCTGGGAAGGAGGTTTGTACTGATGAGTGATCATAGTGGGTTGAGATACTTGTTTTACTAACTGCATCTAAATGGCAAGCAGGCTAGATGATTGGCCATGATCAATGAGTTTGACTTCAATATCAGGTACATCAAAGGAAAGGGGAACATGGTCACAAATTCTCTTAGTAAGTGGATATAGGTAAATAATATAGAAGCTATGAGTTCCAATAGGATAGATATATAGGATAGGATCTTGCAGGAAGGTTAGCAGGATGTTAGGTATATGGAGATGGTGCACTAGTTGCACCAGAGTACAGCTACAGGTAGTGGTACAGGTGTAGCTACATAGGGTGTGGAATATTATCTCATAATGAATGGATTTGTCAGGTTTAGAGACAGGATATATGTGACAGATGACAGTGAGCTCAATAAGGTGATATTGAGTGATTTTCATGCGGAACCATATTCTGGTAACCCAAGCTATCAGAAGGCTGACTCAAGTTAAGAAGTTTTATTATTGGCTGAATTTAAAGAAGGATGTAGCAGAGTTTGTGGCTAGGTGTTTGGATTGTCAGCAGGTAAAGGCAGAGTGTAGGCATTTAGGTGGACTGCTATGGCCGATTGCAATTCCAGAGTGGAAATGGGAGGTTATTTCCATGGAATTTATCAGAGGATTGCTGAGGACAATGAGACAACATGATTTCATCATGGTTGTTATGGACATGTTGAAAAGGTTGTGCACTTCATTCCAATGAAGTCTACATTCTTAGCTAGTGATGTAGCATAGGTTTTCATTGGAGATGTCATTAGATTGCATGGTGTCCCAATGAATATTGTGTCAAACAAAGATGAAAAGTTATTCCAATTTTTGGAAGGAGTTGTTTTCAGGTTTGGGCACAAATTTGGCCTTTAGTACAACTTATCATCCACAGACAGATGGAAAACCTTAGAGGGTCAATAGGATATTGGAGGACATGTTGAGGATGTATGTGATACATCAGCATGAAAGTGGGAAGTGTATCTTCCACTGGTAGAGTTCGCTTACAGTAATAGGTATCAGGAATATTTGAAGATGATTCTGTTCGAGTCATTTTATCGGAAGAGTTGAAATAATCCCATTAGTTGGAGTGATTCGGTTAACGGGGTGTTGATTGGAACAAACATGTTAGCGAAAATGAAACATGAAATGTAGGTAATCAAGAAGGATTTGAAAATAGCACAGGATAGACAAAAGGGCTTTGCCGATCAGAATGGTTGTTTAAGGAGTTACAGGTTGGCAAATAGGTGTACTTACGCATCAAACCAAAGAAGAGCTCCTTGCGGATGGGAACATGTGCCAAGCTGGAACCTTGATTTTTTGGACCTTTCAGGATTATTAAGAGGATTGGGCCACTAACATATCGACTTGCACTCCCTCTGACAGTGAAATTCCATGATGTTTTCCATGTTTCATTGCTTAAGAAGTATGTTAAATATGTTTATCATGTGATTGGCTTGTCTATTTTGCAGGTGGAGCTAGATGGAGAATTCTAGTTCGATGAAGCTACATGGGATATGGCGGATTTAATGTGGGCGATGTATCCTTCCTTATTTGTTGGTTAAGAAAATGTTCTGGTATATGTCATTGGTATATGTTTTGGCATATGATTTAGTGTGATGGTTAGATATAAGTACATATGTATATGGATGTAAATATTGCCACGAGATTTGTTATAAAACTTCAACAAGCAGTGTGGGTGTCATGTCAGTATAGTTTTCATGTTGTTATGTTGTCATGTTTGTTTTCTTATCAGCAAGATGATCATTGTAAATACTGCATCGATCTACGTTAAAAATATCCATGGGTAGTATGTTTTATTTTCAACAGTTTTGCTCAAGTATATGTGCGGTTGAACAATGAGGATGGTATTCCCCAAGGGGGAGGGTTTTATAACATCCTTGGTGAAAATTCGATGTAATAAAAGTTAATAAAGGAAAAATAATAACCACGGTTGATTTGAAAATTATTCCAAATTTAATGTTGCTAAAGACATCCTAGCATGGGTGTTCATTTGGTTTATTATGGCTAAAGAAAGTGGCAAAGGAAATGGCTAAGGATTTGTAAAGGAAAAATGAAATTGTTTGCACATTTATTTATGAAAATAATGTAAATTATGAGAAAAGGAAGGTAAAAGGTCATAGGTTGCATGTGAGGAGGAAAATGAAGGAAAATAATGGAAAATGAAGAAAATAGAGGCCCAATTGATAAAAAGGATTTTGAGGATCAATTGGTACCCTTTTTTCAATTCAATTTTTGAGCTCTCCTATCATTCTATCTATCTCTCTCATTCTTGGACACTTATAGTTTTCTTGGAGCACTTTGGCAGTGGATCAAGAAAGGAAAAAGAGGCAAAAGGAAGGAAGCAACATAAAAGGAAGAGCACAATCAAGTAGCTACAACAATATTCTTTGTATGTATCAATTTTCATGTGTGTTTGACTTGTTAGATTTGTCATGCATGGTATTGAATGTGGTTCTTTGTTGTTATAACATGGTTTTTTTTCCAGGCGTGACAATGTTTTTAGCCTAGCCTTTCCATTTCCGTATAGCCATGGTGTGATGGGGTTTTCATGTTTTGGTTGAGCTAGATTTCTGCATGGATTTGAAGCTGAGTGAGGTGGAGAATTGAAAGAAAGAACACATTTCCTATTGATCGTTGAGCTGGACTATGGATTATGATAAAGCCAGGTATTTTGTGCCTCGGGGGGGCTAGGAATCCTCGACTAATTAATGGAAAGATATACGGTAAACATTAGAGGTGGTTTCCCTTGATTAGGCATAGGAATCCTTGTCGATGAATGGATGGATATATGGTAAAGCCTACAAGGTAGAATCTCAGTTTAGGGCCTAGTGATCCCTAGATAAGACCGTGGATTGCATTAAAGCCTAAGAGACTAGGAGACAAGAAAATTCCTCACGGTGTAGATGGAGAAATTTAGTGGCATGCATGCTTGTTTTGGCCTAGTGATCTAGTGGAGATCATGTTAAATCCTGTTATTACATGTTTATTGTGATGGCCTAGTGACCCAGGATGGATTACAGTAAAGCGTAGTTTCTGTTAAGGAGGGTGATGTGGTTTAGCCTTGGGATTCCCCAGTTGGTTCTTTTGGTTTGAGTCCCACATTCATGATTGGAATATGGCACGATGGTGAATGGCTAGAGAAAGAATTGGCTCAACCATTCTATGTTCGGGTGTAACGTGGTAGTCCTATCCTGGGTTAGCTTTAGCATTCATTAATAAGAGGTTCTTTCCTTGACATCTTATGTGTAAATGTATTGGTGTATATGTGGATTCTATGGCTGACGTTTTCTTGATATTTCTATTGTTATTATGTTGGTTATAATCATGTTTTATGTCAATGATGATGTGTGGCTCTCCTCATGTTTTTATTTGTGAATGAATGAATAATGTATCCATGACCTAATAGATGATAATGTAGATAATGATATAAAGGAACAATTCTTCTTAGTAATTCTCATATAAGTATTAGATCCATATTCTTACATATGTTGTTTAAACTTGTAGATTACATATTCGTGACATGTTTCACAAAATGCCTATCATGGTTAGTAGGGGTATAGTCTAGTCCTTGTCCTTATTTATGTAAATGAATCATTTTTATATTGTGTAAATTCATTTCTGAAAGTGCCATTCAGTTCTGGGAGGTGACTTGGGCTTTGGGCTTGAAAAAGTGGCTCAAATCCTAAAAATATAAGAACAACACTGGGAAGAAAATTCCCTGGACACATGCGTACCCATGCTATGGGAGCATCCAGAGCCTCCTGGATTCATGATTGCCTATATCAAGTGAGCCTCTGAGGGTTTAGTGGTCTAAAACTCTAGTTGGTCTCATGGGATGGTTAGCTGACTGGTTGGGTTGGCTCTTGGGAGTCTTGCTGCTAATGTGGAGGCTCTCTGTGGTATGCTTTCATCGATTCCACTTCCCTAAGGTCACCGAAAAGGTTTATTCTCATTATAGTGGCCTCTCGTTGCATATTTACCCCGGTTGGTTGGTTACATGAGTAAATGTGGGATGAGGGTGTTACATGCGGGCCACAAACCTTACATCTTTGTACTCGCAACCATTTTCCATTTAGAGAAAGAGAGTAGAGTAGCCTCACCTTCTATTTTGGTTTTCTAGGATATATCTTGCGTCAAATGCGTTTTTTTATATTTTACTTATATTTCTCTATTTTCTGTAGAAATTTTAATTTCCATGCATACACAAAAATAATTTACCTACACATCCATAAATATAAAGAGAAATAATCCATAATAGTGTAGATGTTGGAATTTTAAGTGTAATTATATCATATATGTTGTGAAGAAATTTTCATTGGGATATCCACATAAATTTACAAATCATATTGGTATCAAAATAGATTTCTTTGGGTATATTGTGGATATTTGTAGGATGTCTAGATTGACTATGCCAAAAGTAAAAAAACCCTAGTCATGGTTGAAAAATCTATCAATAACAGTTATGATCTTGTAGAGGAGAGGATTGTGTGGATTGAAGAACAAGATACAAGTATGAAGCCATAATGTGAATCTCCTCATGTCAACCTTGGGTAATAAGCTTAGGTTATTTGGAGAACATGGGGGTTCTAACGCAATGGATAAATCAGAGGGGGATCGGGAGATCGGGAAGAAATAAAGCATGAGCCCAAGAAAGGACTCAAAAGAGATAAAATAAGTTCAAGTGCATGGAACAAAAGTTAGTGTTCATCATATAGATTAAGAACAAAATGTTTCATTTGTGTAACTAAAATTAGAGAACAATCCCCTAACTTGGTGAGAAAGCCACACAAATACTTTGAGGTTGGATGAATATCCTCCAATCAATAAGTTGGAGGAATTGAAAACTATCATAAAGTCACAATTTTATGCTATCAAATATTTAGAGGAAAATTGGATCGAGTAACACTATTTAGGTAGAAGAAAAGGTAGATTCTATCGGATTACACCACAGAATTTAGAAATATGGCCATAACGTTGGGTATTTCCCCAAAGAACCTAGATATACTCCTCAAGTATCTAGAGGATCTACACAATCATATATGGAAGAAAGTGATGTTTTTCAAGCCAAAATTGGTGGAAGAGGCTTGCATATAGACATAATATGTAACAAACCTAGTGAAAATTCCATGTAATAAAAGTTAATAAAGGAAAAAATAATAACCACAGTTGATGGGACACTTATTCCAAACTGAATTTTGGGCAAGACATCCTAGTGTGGGTGTTCATTTGGTTATTAATTGCTAACGAAATTGGCAAAGGAAGTGGATAAGATTTTGGAAATGAAAAATGGAATTTTGGCACATTTATTTATGAAAATAATGGAAATTAGGAGAAAAGGGAGGTGAAATGTCGCAGGTTGCATGTGAGGAGGAAAATGAAAGAAAGTAATGGAAAATGAAGAAAATAAAGGCCTCATTCATAAAAATTCTTATGAGGATGAGTTGGAAAAAATTTTCCTATTTCATTTTGGAGGTCTCTCATTATTCTATCTCTATCATAATCTTGGATACTTAGATTTTTCTTGGAGAACTCTTGGAGGGTATGGCATACTTGGATTTTTGGAGAAAGAGGGCAAAGGAAGAGAAGAAAAAAGAAAGAGGACATCAGGATCAATAGCTACAATGGATTTTTCTTGCAGGTAACGAGTTGCATGTATGTTTTCGTCAATATTTTTGGCATGCATGGCATTATGCATGTGGTTTGTTGGTTTTGATTTGTCATTGGCATGGAGGATGGTCGAGATTGATAGTGGATTGTGTAGCTTGTCCATTTCCTAGATATGCATGGTGATTGTGGATTAATTTCCCTTGTTTTGTTTTGGTTGGTTACCATGTTTCCTTAGCTTGGGTTGATTTATTAGTCCTCAAATCCCTGGTTGGAAAAACACTCTCTAAGCCTTGTAAAAACATGGGTTGAGTTACTAGTTCTAGAAGACTTGGTTGGAAAAATTCTCTAGAAGACCTTGGTGGGTTGAGTTACTAGTCCTGGAAGCCCTGGTTGGACAAACGTTATGAAAGCTTGTTAAAAGTTGTGCGTTTAGTTACTAGTCCTGGAAACCTTAGTTGCAAAAAAGCTCTAGAAGACATGGAAGGCTTGGATAGAGAGAAATCTGATCATGGTTTATTGATGTCTAACCATGAAGTGGAATCAGTATTTTATGGGTTGAAGTAGTTGGCCTATGGAATTCCTAGATGGTTTTAGATTGATGCGTTTTATGAGATCCCACATTCATGCTTGGAATATGACACCAGGGTGAATGATTGAAGAGATATTTGGCTCGGAAATTATACGGTCGGGTGAAATGTGGAATTCTCATCCCTGGTTTTGATTTTGCATCATCCATATGAGGTTATTTATCCTTGTAATTCTATGATAATTATATTGGTTATATGTGGTTTATATGGCTGTGATTTCATTGGCATTTCTACTGCTATTGTGCTAGTTATATATATATAATATATATATATAGATAGATATAGATATGACAATAGTTATGTATGGATCTTATCATGTTTTTACTTGTAAATGAATGAACAACGTATCTATGACCTAATGGATGAAATGGTAGTTGATATGTTAAGGCATCAATGTTTCTTAGTGATTCTCAACTAAGTATGAGACCCATATGCTCAGGTATGTTATTTACACCTGTAGATTACATATTTGTGAAATGTTTGACGAAATGCATGTCATGGCTAGTAGGGGTCTATTCAAGGTCTTATTCAAGTAATTGCAATTGTATTTTCGTTTCTCTATTATTTTAATGTTCTAAAGATGTCATTCAATTCTAGGTAGTGACATGGGCTTTGAGCCTAAAAAAGTGGCTCAAATCCCAGAGACGCTGGCATGGCACTATTCAAAATTATCCATGGACACTGGTTTGCAGGATTGTGAGAGCATCTAGAGGTCATTGGACGCTGACATGCCCATAAAATGGGAGTGTCCGAAGGTCAAGTGGTCCTAAATCTCAGTGGAACCCAAGGGCTTGTTGGCAGAAAGATAGGATTGGTTCATGAGGGTCCTAATGCTAATGTTGAATGTTTGTATGGTGTGTTTCCATTGGTTCCCCTTCCTTAAAGTGACTTTGGAGGTCGATTCATATCATAGTGGCTTATCGTGTCATGTTTACCTCGACTAGCTGACTCCTTGGGTAGATGTGGTAGGAGGGTTTTACAGAGTGGTGTGAGAGCATGGTTCACCCCTCGAATTGGATGGGATGTGTGTTGGTCATGCATGCATGTCAATTTCATGTGTGTCTCCCACACTTGCATTCCATGTGGTTGTTTCATTTGCATGATGTTGATCATGGTTGTAATGATTTCGTCATGTGGAAGATGATGTTTTCATTGTGGAGTACATCGTTGTGAGTGTATGACTAGTTATATGTTGTTATATGTCGTTTACATGTATCATTTTTCATGCTTGGTTACATTCTCATATTTTTGGTTAAATTCCTGAATTCTTGGTTACATGTATCATGCTTGGTTACATTTCTAAATTCTTGGTTACATGCATTGGTGCAAGCGAACAACAAGTCATTTTTCCAAGTCACGCGGTCTGTAAAAAACAGTTTAAAGATAACTTCGGAACTCCCCAACCAAGGATGTTTTGGGAAAATTTCTTACAATTTACAAAATAGACCCTACACTGCACAAAACCCAGATGACAAAATTTTTAAATTTGTCTTCCTTTGATCTTAAATTGACCCGTAAGTTTGATTACTATTTTCCCTTACGAATTTCCCTTCTTTAGTTGGCTTGACATAGAGTGCTCTATATTCTCAAACCTGTAACGTAAATGGCTATTTCCAATACAAATTATTGGATTAAAAAGCACAGTATTAAAGGATTTACTGAAATGTGACTCTTCAGGTTCTCATTTCAATGTAAATAACATAGGGAATACAATGCACAAATTACTCACTATACACAGTGATTTTTCAGGGAAATATATTAAAGAGGAAAGACCAAAACAATTTCAAACTCCAGATATTAATATGATGTTAAAAAACCTCAAAAATTCTCATACAATATACACACTTACACATTTGATTTGCCAATAAAAAAAAACTGGTCTAAGAAATGATGTTCAGTTAAGTTCAATCTCACACAGAGAACAAAAAATCCCTCCCCAATACACACTCCAAAAATATCTCTTTCCTGAAATGTTCCTCTGTCTTTCTTTTTTTTTTGAAAATTGAAAAACTGTCCACGAAAATGAGTTCATTGATGTGAACCAATTTCCCTTAGCTCTAACTCCCAATTAATTATAAACTCATTTCTTTTAACTAGATGTTCCTAACTAATCTTAACTAAATATCAAAAATATTTCACAAATAAACTTTAAAATGTTCTAGCCCTGGCATGTGATCAATGCATCACATTGCTAGGCTCTTGGTTTGACTTTAATAACTTATCGTTTTTATGTTCTCAGCCTAATGCACCTGCATCACTTATGCATGTTAATGTTCGCATGTGGTCAAGTGTACAATGATGTAGTGGTTGTTGTCATGCATGAGGTCATGGTATGCATTGTTGATAAGGTCATGCATTGATGAGTGGAACCTAGCTAGAATGATGGTTACATGGTTATATGTTTATGTGTTATGTTTTTATATTCTTTCATGATTATGTTATACATGTATCACGCTAATTTGTTGATATTGCAGATGAGGTTTCCTCCCTGAAATATATTAAGGTATGTTGGTTTATTTTGACTTGGTTTAACTGATATGATATACCTTGCAAGAAGAAATATCAAATGGCTAGCAAGATGATAGGCTACAAAGACTCTCCCTATGAATCATATGAGCAATATGGTGTTAGTAATTCTTCCAATTTGGCAGACACACTGAGAGGATTAAAGGAAGAAATAAGGATTTGTAAGGAAGATAATGACAGAACCATACAGGCACACGAGAAAATAACAAAGGTAAATGGAGTGATACTTCAAATTTTATCATATTTTCAACAACAGGGACCACTTTGGATCAGACATGAGCAGGAGGAAAAAACTAATGGGACATATGGAAGTAGGTTACATGGTGGTCCCATGTCAGATAGATATGACACGATTAGAGATGGAAGATTGTTGGACACTATGGATAGGAGATGTGATAGAAGCAGGTACTATTCTAGTTCTGGTTCAGATAGACACTATGATCATCATCATTATCACCCTTATTGGAGGAGTGATAAGGGATACTTGCCAGATGAGTTTAAGAAAGATAATCCACCAACATTTGATGGAGGGATGAAGAAATCACAGGATGTAGAGGCATTGTTGCTTGGTATGAAGAAGTTATTTAGGTTGCTTGACTATTCAGAGAACATGAAAGCCAATGTAGCTACATTCAGTCTCAAAGGCAAAGAAAATATTTGGTGGGAAGATGTGAATACTATCATAGGTATACAGGAGGAGGACTTGACTTGGACTGAGCTTGAGCTGTTATTGAAAAGGAAGTACCTATTGGAGAGATAATTTCATAATAGGGAAAAGGAATTATATGAACTAAAGATGGGATCTATGAGAGATGATGAGTACACTAGAAATTTCTTGGAGCTACTGAGGTATGTTCGTTACCTCAAGGAGGAGAAGGCCAAGATTCAAAGATTCACTAGTGGGTTACCAATGGAATTCAAAGATAGTATTCAGTTCAATGCATGTAGATCATTGGATGAGGCCATCTGAAATCTATATCATTTCTATGAACAATCGAAGCATAGATTTGAGACTAAGGCACACTGAAAAGGAAATCCAAAGAACAAAGGAAAATGGGACAAGAAGCGAGTAAAACCACGAGATTAAAGTAATAAGGAGAATGTTGCACCACCTAATAGGTTCAATGAATTTGGCAGAGGATAAGGACATTGATATGAGGAGAAGAATAAAGATGTAGGCTAGAACCCTATAGAGTCTTGGACTTGTGGTGAAGATCATCGCATGAGAGATTGTCTACAAAATTAGGGTGGCAGGCCTCAACTATATAGTGCACAGGATGCACATATTGTTGGGGATGTTGGTCATAGCGTTCCTTATATTTATGCAACATTGGATAACAAACATGCAGACCATCAAGCATCTATCATTGAGATGGATGGTAAGCTTTTTGATCAAGTTATTTCTATTTTGATTGACCCTGGATCTAATTATAGCTATGTTAGTCATGAATTTTTGGATAAGTGTGGTTTGAGTAAGGAGTTGCATGAATAATCTTGGTTAGTATAGTTGGCTATAGGTACAAATAAGTGAGTTCATCATTGGGTAAGAGCTTGTGAATTTGATTTGAATGATATGCCTACTACAACACATTTGAATGGTATGCCTACTACAACACATTTGAATGTATTACCATTGGAATCATACAGTATATTGTTCGACATGGATTGGTTGTATCTTCATAGAACCAAGGTGGATTTCTATGGCCAGGTCATTGAGTGCTTGGATGACAACGGGGAACAAAGAGTCTTACAGGGTAAGAAGAAAGCCACACTAGTTAGGATGGTAACAACTATGCAAGAAAAGAGTAGTCACAAGAAAGGGTGTGTGTTATTTGTATTGCACATTTCTAGTGACAAGAGTAAGGAAGTTGAGGATGAAAATGTTTTGAGATGGTACCTAGTTTTACAATAGTTCAAGGATGTATTTCCTAATGATATTTAAGAGTTTCCACCTCAGAAGGACGTATACTTTTTTATTGAGTTGGTGCTAGGGGAAACTTTGGCACCAAAAGCACCTTACAGGATGAGCCCACCCGAGTTGGTAGATTTGAAGCTACAGTTGAAGGAAATCTTGGACAAGGGATACATTAGGCCAAGTGTATCACCATGGGGTGCACCGGAATTGTTTGTGAAGAAGAAAGATGGTAATCTCAGATTATGCATTGACTACAAGAAGTTGAACAAAGTAACCATCAAGAACAATTATTTGTTGTTGAGGATTGATGACTTCTTCATTAAGCTAAAGGGAGAACCAATGCTCTCGAAGATTGATTTGAAATCTAGATGTCATCAGGTATGCATTAAAGAGGAGGACATTTACAAGATAATCTTCCAGACCAGGTATGGGCATTATGAGTTTGTTGTAGTTCAATTTGGATTAACTAATACTCCTGCTACATTTATGTGATTGATGAATACTGTGTTGGGTCTATACTTGGATAAGTCTGTTATTGTTTTCATTGATAAAATATTGGAATATTATAAAAATGAGGAAGAGAATGAAAAACATTTAGCAGCAATGTTGACGTTGTTGAGAGAGCGCCATTTGTATAGTAAGCTCAACAAGTGCAATTTATTTCAGACTAAAGTACACTACTTGGGGCATGTTGTCTCCAAGGAGGGCATTGTAGGAGATCTAGAAAAGATAAGGGAGATCATGGAGTGGGTAGTTCCACGGAATGTAGATGAGGTGAGATATTTCATGGGGTTGGTAGGCTATTATAGGAGGTTCATTAGGAACTTCCCATAGATTCCTTATCCTACTACATCATTGCAGAGAAAAGGTAAGACGTTTTAATGGAAGTAGGAGTGTGAGGTTAGGTTTGATAAGCTTAAGTACTTGTAGATTCAGAGAAAGAGTTTGTAGTTTGCATAGATTCTTGCAAGAAAGGAATTAGTGGAGTCCTTATGCATGATGGACATGTGGTATGCTATGAGTCGTGAAACCTAAATTAGCATGAGAAAAGATACCCCACACATGATCTTGAGTTGGAAATGATTATACATGTGTTGAAGATGTGGAGACACTATCTTTTGGGCAGGAGGTTTGTGTTGATGAGTGACCAAAATGGTTTGTGATATCTATGTTACCAACTGAATATGAATGGTAGGTGGGCTCAGTGGTTGGCTATGATCAGTGAGTTTGATTTTGAGATTAGGTACATCAAATACAAAGAGAACAAAGTGGTAGATTCTCTTAGTAGGCAGATACAAGTAAATCACTGTTATGAAACTAGCTCACAAAAAGATATAAAAGATAGATCAACACCTTTGAAATAAGCCTCTTCGAGGGGGCAACCTCCTTTACATTACACAAATGAACAATTTTTTGATGATTCAAATGAAAAAACCTCCTTTCTATATATAGGAGTCTAAGGGGTCACAATATAACCAAAGCTGACCTAACAATAATAATATAAAGGCAGACAAATAACAATAGTGGGATTCTATGAGGCACAATAATACCAATATGGGGACAATAGGGGCACAACAATAACAATAAGGGATACAGTGACAATAGTAATGGGAGAATAGGGACCTAACATGCCCCTCTCCTTCAAAAAAGTGTTTCCCTCAATGCTTGGGAATTTCTGGATGCTTCTGTATAAAATTTTCATCCTCTCTTAGGAATATTCAAAGGGTAAGTTCTTTCACTTGATGAGATACTCTGAAATTGATCGATTTTGTAGTTTTCGAGTTCTTGTTTCTTTGACTGCTTTAGGTTCCAATATTATCTTTCCTTCCTCATCAATATTTGGCAATATTGTTTGAACTAGAAGCTTGTCACCTATAACCTTCTTTAACCAAGAAACATGGAAAAATCGCTGCACTCAGAAAGCTGCAGGAAGCTCCAATTTGTATGCCATAGTACCTATCTTTTGCAACACCTTGTATGGACCATAATAGTTTGGTGATAATTTATTATCCTTCTTACCTTTCTTGAGGGAAATTTGTTTGTATGGTTGTAGCCATAGGAATACCCAATCACCTACATCAAAACTTCTTTCGCTGTGATATTGATCTGCCTGCTGTTTCATTCTATTCTGCACCAGGGTGAGGTTATCCTTTAAGAGTTGAAGAAGTTGTTGCCGATGCTTGATGTGACCTTCCACTGCTTGAACCTTAGAATTTTCTCTTAAATAGGATGTGATTGATGGTGGATGATATCCATAAAGTGCCATAAATGGGGTCATTTTTGTTGCAGTATGGAAGGAAGTGTTATACCACCATTCAACCAGAGGAAATCATTTGACCCATTATGTCTTTTTATCAGATACAAAGCAGCGAAGATATTCTTCCAAACATTTTTTTACTATCTCAGTTTGGCCATCATATTGAGAATGATAATATGAGCCATGAGCTAATTGAGTGCCAAGACAAGAAAATAATTTTATCCAAAATATTCTATTAAAAATGGGATCTCTGTCGCTTACAATAATCTTTGGGTTTCCATGTAGCTTTTGAATTGTTTCCATAAATGCAATGGAAACTGTACTCACTTTAAATGGATGAGATAATGCACAAACGTGTGCATACTTGGTAAGTCTGTCAACTACCACCATGATAAAACTCTTTCCTTCAGACTTAGGTAAACCTGTGATAAAATCCATGTTGGGTTGTGTTATATTCTTTCCATGACTAACCTACGTGGGTTGTGTTATATTTGGACCATATATTAGGTTGGGCGAATCTACCTATGGTTTTTGGTCCATGGTTTTGGACATGATGGTTTTCGGTCCATGGTATTGGATGCTTTGGCATGTATGAATATGTATAGTAACGTTGAATTGAATATAATGAAAAATCAAGCTAGTAGTCTTCGTTTTAGGATCCGGGGGAAATCTCTGTGTATATGTGTTTTATGTGTTATGCTCTCGCATTTATTATTTTCTGTGTTTTAGAATTCGTAAGCAGGTAATTTCTGTACGGGGTTAAAACCTACATTTGGTATCAGAGCAATTTTGGCTTCAAGGGGACGACTTTGTTGCTGAGGGTTTCGGTTGGGCCTTTGGTAGACCCTGTTCAGTGGGAGATCTGCAAGATCAATTCTATTGGTAAAAGAAGATGGTGAGCGGTGGAAAGCTAGAGATCAAGAAATTTAATGGTTAGAGTTTTGAGTTGTGGAAACTCAAGATGGAGGATCTGTTGGTGGATAAAGATTAGTGGATCATCGTAGATCTGGGTACTAAACCAACACGAGTGACTGATGAAGAATGGAAGAAGTCGGATGGGATGGCAAAGAGCACAATATGATTGTGTGTCTCAGATTTAGTATTGTTGAATGTATCAGGGGAAGCTACGGTGAAGGCTATGTGGGACAATTTAGGGACTTTGTACCAATCTAAGTCTCTGGTGAATAAATTGTTCCTACAGAAAAAGCTGTATAACCTGAGGATGAAAGATGGAGACTCTGTGATAGAGAATCTGAATGCATTTAATATTGTGGTAAGTCAGTTATCATCTATTGATATAAAAATTTCAGATGAAGATAAGTGCATTAGTTTATTGTGTTTTGTACCAGATTCGTGGAATAGTATGGTTATTGCAATAGGTAGCAATGCAAATGCCTTGCAGTTTCATGAAATAGTCTCATCCTTGCTGACGGAGGAGATGAGATCGAAAAATATGGAGAGCCAGAATGGTGATGCCTTATCTGTATGAGGATGGTCCCAAAACAGAAACAAAAATAAGTCATCGAGTGGGAGATTTAAATCTAGAGGGAGATCTAAATCTCTAGGAAAACCTGTAAAGGTGGTGTGCTAGAAATGCGGAAATGAAGGGCACTACAAAAGGGATTGTAAATCTAAATCTCCTGACAAAGGAAAGGGATCTAATGATGCTTCTTCTGTAGAGGTAAAAACCACCTCCATTGAAGGTGGGGATGTGTACTTGGCTTCTTCAAGCACACATGTAGATCATGAGGCATGATTGATTGACTCAGGTGCATACTTTCACTTAACTCCCCATAGAGAGTGGTTCTGCGAGTATGATAAATACGATGGTGGTGATGTCTTCTTAGAGGATGATAGGAAGGCTAGAATCATTGGTCACGGAAAAGTAAAGTTGAATTTGCAAGGTGGAAGGGTTAGAACACTTCCAAGTGGTCTGCATATTCATGCATTAGCCAGAAATCTGATTTCTGTAAGCAAGTTGGATGATGCAGGTGTAAAAATAGTGTTCGAGAAGGATACCTGCAAGATGGTTCAGGGAGCACTGGTATTGATGTGAGGAGTTTGGATTGGAACTCTGTACAAGCTACAAGGTAGCACTATTGTTGATGGGTGCAACAGTTATGTGGTTCCTAAAAGTGGAGCAGAAAATCTAGTGGTCTCTGGAGAGAACACCATGATGTGGCATCAAAGGCTTGGACATATTGGAGAGAAGTGACTTTGAATACTTCATGGTGAAGGTATGGTAGAAGGTATGAGTAATAGCTCTCTGGATATGGGAAGCAGAATCAGGTGAGTTTCCCCTATGGTGGTAAGAGGGAGAAATAGATATTAGAGCTTGTGCACAGTGATGTGTTTGGACCTGTGAAGGTTCCATCACTGGGTAAGTCTGTGTACTATGTATCACTTATAGATGACTTCTCAAGGAATACATGGATATATTTCCTTAAGAAGAAATATAAAGTCTTTGATAGGTTTAAATAATTTAAGGCTCTGGTGGAAAACCATACAGAGAAGAAGATAAAGGTGTTGACGATAGATAACGGTGGAGAGTTTTGCAGTAAGGAATTTGAAGAATTCTGTAAGAAGTGTGGTATAGCACGACAAAAGACTACTCCATATACACCTCAGTAAAATGGAGTTACATAAAGAATGAACAAGACATTGATGTAAAGGGCAAGAAGCATGCTCAGTGGTGCTGAGTTAGGACAAGAATTCTGGGCAGAGGCAGTGGAGACAGCATGTTACTTGGTCAATAGATCACCTTCATCAACATTGGAGGATAAGTCTCCACAAGAGGTATGGATTGGTAATAAACCCTCTCTTTCACATCTGAGGGTATTTGGATGTGATGTATATGAACATGTTCCAAAGGAGAAACAAACCAAGTTGGATTTTAAATCTGAAAAGTGCATCTTTATTGGGTATAAGGATGGTTTAAGAAGGTTGTGTACAGCCGAGACGTGGTGTTCAAAGAGGTGGAAGATGTTATTAAACATGAAGTCCAACCAAAGGAAATTGAGAAGATAGAGTTTGAGCTAAAGGAGGAAGAATCAGACTCTACAGTAGAGGAGGAATCAGAATATGAAGAGCCACAAACTCTAGGTGTAAGAATATCAGTTCGAGAAACAAGGCAACTAGAAAGGTATAGTCCATCTTCTTTCTATTCAAATTTTTCTTTATCTATTACTGATAATGACCCCAGAACTGTGAGGGAAGCAGTAGATTCAGAGGATGGAAAACTCTAGAAAGAGGCCATGGTTGATGAAATGGCATCTTTGCACAAAAATGAGGCTTGGGATTTGGTGGAGTTGTCGGCTGGAAGGAAACTCATTTCTAGCAAATGGGTGTTCAAGAAGAAGACAAATGCAAAAGGAAAGGTGGAGAAATAAAAATCTCAGTTGGTAGCAAAAGGTTATTTCCAGGTGCCAGGAATTGATTTTGGTGATATTTTTTCTCATGTTGCCAAGGTAACTTCTATTAGGTTACTTTTATCTGTTGCTACTACTTTTGATTTTGAGGTAGAATAGATGGTTGTGAAGAAAACATTTCTTCACAGGGATTTGGAAGAGGAGATCTACATGAAGCAACCTAAAGGCTTTGTGGTGAAGGGTAAGAAAGAACTGGTATGCAAGTTCAAGAAGTCTCTGTATGGGTTAAAACAGTCACCAAGGATGTGCTATTAGAAATTTGATACATTTATATGGGGACTTGGCTTCGCCAAAAGCAAAGAATATCACTGTGTGTATTTTAAAGTAATTGGGGACCATGTTATTTATCTAGTCTCGTATGTGGATGATATGTTGCTGGTTGGAAATGACAAAGAAATTATCCAGGATTTGAAGACCCAATTGTCCTCCAAATTCGACATGAAAGATCTTGGTGCTACAAAATATATTTTGGGCATGGAAATTAAAAGAGATCGAGCAAAGAGGAAGCTCTGTTTAAACTAGAGGAAGTATGTTGAGACAATACTGTAGAGGTTTAATATGCAGGATAGTAAACCGGTGAAGGTTCCTGTTCCTGTAGGTGTAAAGTTATCTGTTGAACAGTGTCCCAAGACACAAAAAGAGGAAGAGGATATGTTTCGTTTTCCATATGCAAGTGCAGTCGGTAGCCTAATGTATGAAATCATTTTTACCAGACCAAATATTGCACATGCAATGGGAGTATTGAGCAAGTTTATGTCAAAACCAGGGAAGGAAAATTGGATAGCAGTGAAGGAGGTTTTTAGGTATTTGCGTGGCACTAGTGATTATGGTTTGTGCTACAAAGGAAGACCGGGATTGGATAAACTGTTGGATATTCATGAGTTTGTTGATGCAAACTGCGCTGGAGATCTGGATCAGAGAAGATCTACAAGTGGGTATGTGTTTAACCTATTTGGAGGTGCAATCAGTTGGATGAGTAAGAAACAATCTATAGTGGCACTATCAACTACAGAGGCAGAATACATAGTAGCCACTCATCCAAGCAAGGAAGTAGTTTTGTTGCAGAGATTGTGTTCAAGTATGGGGTTCTTACAGGGAGCTGTAAGGATAGACTGTGACAGCCAAAGTGCAATTTTCTTGGCGAACAACCCTACAGACCATTCAAAGCCAAAGCACATTGATGTTCAGTATCACTTTATGAGGGATATGATAGAAGACAAAAAGGTATTGCTGGTAAAGATGGACTCAAATACTACAGATGCATTGACAAAATTTGTGAGCTTTGAGAAGTTCTCCTGGTGTAGAGAAACAATGGGCATTTTAGGGCTGGAAAAATAATTAAGCTCTCCTGTGGCTCTCTGTGGAAAGAAAACAACAAGTGGGAGAATGTTGGGTTGTGTTATATTCTTTCCACGACTAAGCTACGCAGTGAACCAGGGGGTTAGAGGTGGGGCAGAGCCCTCCCTTCATTGGACCGATTGTGCAGTGGGAGGGTCACAAGGGGGGCAGAAACCACCCCTGTCCGAGCGTTTTGAGGGGGACGGGTACCTGCCCTCTATGGGGTCTGAGGCAGCGCCTCAAGAAATTTTTTTCTTTGACCCTATATTAGGTTGGCCGAACCTACCTATGGTTTTTGGTCCATGGTTTTGGACGCAATGGCTTTTGGTCCATGATATTGGATGCTTTGGCATGTATAAATATGTATTGTAACATTGAAAGGAATATAATGAAAAATCAAGCTGGTAGTCCCGGTTTTGGGATCCACGAGAAAATCTCTGTGTATATGTATTTTATGTGTTATGCTCTCACATTGTTTATTTTCTGTGTTTTAGAATTCGGTTGTAGGTAATTTCTGTATGGGGTTAAAACCTACATTTGGTATTAGAACAATTTTGGCTTCAAGGTGATGCCTTTGTTGCTTATGGGTTTCACTCAAGTGTATGATAGACCTTGTTTAGTGGGAGTACTCACTTTAAATGGATGAGATAATGCACAAAAGTGTGCATACTTGGTAAGTCTTTCAACTACCACCATGATGACACTCTTTCCTTCGGAATTGGGTAAACCTGTGATATAATCCATTGAAACCTTCTCTTAATGTCAGCTTGGAATCAATAAAGGTTGTAAGAGTCCTGGGGTCTTAATTGTTTCAACTTTATTTTTTTGGAAAACCAAAGATTCCACCACACAGTTTTGAATATCTGATTTAAGGCCATCCCAAAACTAAATCCTTCTTAACCCTGTAGTAGGTTTTTAGAAGTCTTGAGTGCCCTCCTAAGGGAGAGGTGTGCAATTCCCTAAGAATCTTTTGTTTGAGTTGCGAATTCCTACATAGGTATAACCGATGCTTGTACATTAATGAATCATTTTTCCAGCTAAATGTATCATATGTACTGGGATCTTGTTGTATCTTTTGAATGAGTGCTCAAATTTCCTCGTCATTCTTCCATCCATCCCTTGCTTCGTTTATCCAATCTGGTGAAGTAAATTGATCCATGCAATTCATCCAATAATTCATCAATGATAGGAATGGGAAATTTATCTTTAATACTGAGCTTGCTGAGCTCCCTATAATTTGGACACATGCACCATGATCCATCCTTCTTTTGAACCAATACTATTGGAGCAGAGAAACAACTTTTACTAGGTTGAATTATACCAACCTCTAGCATTTCTGCAACCATACGTTCAATTTCACTCTTTTGGACATAGGGATATCTATAAGGCCTGATGTCTGGAGGAACAGTTCTTGGAATAAAATTAATTGCATGATCATGATCACGAATAGGTGGGAGACCTTTGGTAGTCTCAAATACCTTGGAATGATAATATAAAGGAACAAAAATAACAAAAGTGGGATTCTATGGGGCACAATAATAACAATATGGGGACAATAGGGGCACAACAATAACAATAAGGGATACAACCACAATAGTAATGGGGGAATCACTAGTATTATAGGGACCTAACAATCACTTAGAAACTATGAGCTCCTATGGGCAAGATTTATAGGATAGGATATTGTGGGCAGGTTAGCAGGATGTCAGATATATGGAGATTATGCACAGGTTACAACAGAGTATTGGTACAAGTACAGGTGGTAGTACAGGTACAGGTACAAGTGATAGTATGGGTACAGGGACATGTGATAGTACAGTTACAAATATAGGTATAAGTATATGTATTGGTACAAGTGTTGGTGCACATGATGTGGACTATTTCCTTACAAAATATGGCTTGGTTAGGTTTCGAGACATTATATATGTGCCAAATACTAGTGATATCAAGAAGTTGATCTTGAGGGACTTTCATGCAAAGCCATATTTGGGCACCCATGTTATCAGAAGACATTGACAGCAGTGAAAATATTTTATTTTTGGTCAAACCTGAAGAGCGATGTAGCAGAGTTTGTGGCTAGGTATTTTGATTGTCAGCCTGTGAAGGTAGAGTGTAAACATCTAGGTGGACTGCTACAGCTGATTACGATTCCAAAGTGGCAATGTGAAGTCATTTCCATGAACTTCATCACGGGTTTTCCGAGGACAATGAGACAACATGATTCCATCATGGTTATTTTGGACAAGTGGAAAAAGGTTGCACACATCATTCCAGTGAAGTATATATTCTCATCTAGATATGTAGCACTGGTATTCGTCAGATATGTGTTTAGATTGCATGGTGTTCTAAAGAAGATTGTCTTAGACAGGAATGTGAAGTTCACTTTCAAGATTTTGGAGGAGTTATTTGCAGGTTTAGGCAGAGCATTGGCCTTCAATATAAATTACCATCCGCAGACAGATGGACAGATAGAGACTATCGACACAGTATTGGAGAACATGTTGAGGATGTATGTGATGCATCAACAACAAAAGTGGGAAGGATAGCTTCCACTGGTAAAGTTCGCTCACAACAATGGGTATCAGGAATCTTTGAGGATGTTTTCTTTGAGGCATTGTATGTGCAAAGTTACAATACTCCTGTCAGTTGGAGTAATCCAATTAACAGGGTGTTGATTGGACCATACATGTTGGCAAACATGGAACATGAAACACAGGTGATCAAGAAGAATGTAAAGGCAACACATGATAGCCAAAAGAACTATCTAGGTGAGAATAGGCTGTTCAAGGAGTTCTAGGTTGGGGAACAAGTGTAATTGCGGATCAAACCGAATAATAGCTCCTTACGGATTGGATCATGTGCCAAGTTGGCACCATAGTTTTGTGGGCCCTTCAGTATTCTTGAGATGATTGAGCCAATAGCCTATCGACTTCCCCTACCTCCGATAGTGAAATTATATTATGTTTTCCATGTGTCATTGTTTAAGAAGTACATTAGAGATGTTGATCATGTGAATCATTAGTCTATATTGCAAGTGGAACTAGATGGATAATTCCAACCAGAGCCCCAGTGTATATTGTAGAAAACGTTGCTCATGCTCCAGAACCGAGTAATCGATCAAGTTAAGGTGCAATGGAAGAACTTTGGGCCTGATGAAACAACATGGGAGATGGCATATCTTATGCGGGATATGTATCCTTCTTTTTTTTCCAGTTGAGGAAAATAAATTTTAGTATCGTGTTTTGGTATATTTCTTAGTATATGTTTTGGTATATGTTTTGGTGATGTTGCTATATGTACATATGTATATGTATGTAAATACTTCCATGGAATATGTTATAAATATCCAATAAGTGGTATGGGTGACATGTCATTATGATGTTATGTTTGTTATGTTTTCATGTTGGTTTTCTTCTCAGTTGGTTGATCATTGTAAATACTGCATCGCGCTAAGTTATAAAGCTCCATTAGTAGTCTATTTTTCTTACAATGGTTTTGTGGTTATAGGTATTGGTAAACATCGAGGATAGTGTTCCACCAAGGCGGAGGGTTCTGTAACAGCTCTGGTGAAAATTCCATGTAATAAAAGTCAATAAAGGAAAAAATATTAACCATGGTTGATGGGACACTTATTCCAAGTTGAATGTTGGACAAGACACCCTAGTGTGGGTGTTCATTTGGTTATTAATGGCTAATAAAATTGGCAAAGGCAATGGCTAAGGTTTTTGAAAGGAAAAATAGCATTTTGGCACATTTATTTATGAAAATAATGGAAATGAGGAGAAAAGGGACGTGAAAGGTCATAGGTTGCATGTGAGGAGTAAAATGAAGCAAAATAATGGAAAATAAAGAAAATTGACCTCATTCATAAAAAGGCTTATGAGGATGAGTTGGTAACTTTTTGTGAGTTCATTTTTGGAGCTCTCGCATTATTATCTCTCTCTCGTACTATTAGAGACTAAGAGCTTTCTTGGAGCAGTCTTGGATGGTGTTGCTTACTTGGATTTTTGGAGCAAAAAGGAAAAGGAATAGCAAAAACATACAAGAGGACATTAGGATTGGTAGCTACAATGGATTTTTCTTGTAGATACCAAGTTGCATATATTTTTGCCTCACTAGTTTTGGCATGCATGGCATATGCATGTCATTTTTTGGTTGTGATCTTTCACTAACCTGGAGGATGGCCAAGATTGACAGTGGATTGCCTAGGCTGGCCATTTCTTTGATAGCTATGGTGATTATGGATTTATTTCCCTTTTTTTTCTGTTGGTTCTCATGTTTCCTTAGCTTGGGTTGAGTTTTCAATCCTGGAAACCCTAGTTGGCTAAATGCTCTCAAAGCCTTGTAACAACCTAGTTTGAGTTACTAGTCCTAGAATCCTTGGTTGGACAAACTCTTTGGAAGGCCTTGGTGGGTTGAGTTACTAGTCTTGAAAGCCATGGCTGGACAAACTCTTTGGAAGGCCTTAGTGGGTTGAGTTACTAGCCTTGAAAGCCATGGTTGGACAAACACTCTGGAAGCTAGGTAAAATATATGGGTTGAGTAACTGGTCCTGGAAGCCTTGGTTGGAAAAATTATCTTGAAGCCATAGAAGGATTGGATATAGACCAATCTAATGATGATTTTGTGATGTATAGAAATGAGGTGGAATCACTATTTGATAGGTTGAGGTGGTTGGCCTCTGGAAGCTCTGGATGGTTTTAGATTGATGTATTCTATGAGGTCCCACATTCATGCTAGGAATATGGCACGAGGGTGAATGAATGAAGAGAGATTTGGCTCAACCATTCTATGGTTGGGTAGAACATGGAAGTCCCATCCTAGGTTTGGATTTTTCATCATCAATATGAGGTTATTTCTCCTTGTAATTCTGTGAGTATTATGTTGGTTATATGTGGTTTATATGGCTTTGATTTCATTGAAATTTCTTTTGCTATTGTGTTGGTTATATATTTTTTATGACAGTAGCTATGTGTAGGTCTCATCATGTTTTTACTTGTAAATGAATGAACAATGTATGTATGACCTAATTGATGAAGTGTCAGTTGATGTGTTAAGGCATTAATGCTTCTTAGCGATTCCCAGTGAAGTATGAGATCCCTATGCTCAGATCTATTATTTACACCTGTAGATCACATATTTGTGATATGTTTAACAAAATTCCTATCATGGCTAGTAGGGGTCCAGTCAAGGTCTTATTCAAGTAATTGCAATTGTACTATTGTTTCTCTGTTATTTTAATGTTCTGAAGATGCCATTAAATTTTGGGCAGTGACCTGGGCTCTTGTCCTCAAAAAGTGGCTCAAATGTCGGTGATGATGGCATAGCATTGTGCAAAATTGTCCTTGGATGCTAGCTTGCAGGCTTGTGAGAGAATCCAGAGGTCCCTGGACACTGATATGCCCATAGCATGGGAGCATCTAGAGGTCAAGTGGTCCAAAATATCAATGGGACCCAAAATCCAACCAATCCAAGTTATGGGCATGCAAGTGTCTAGAGAACAAATCCAAGCAAACCAATCATATCATAGTGGCCTCTTGTCGCATGTTTACCCTGACTCGCCAATAGCTTAAGTAGATGTGGGAGGACGGTGTTACATAATACCTAGAGAACATATGAATGAAGAAAGGGAAATCAAGTGGATTAAATAAGAAGGAGAAACAATCTACTTATATGGAGTGGAAGAAGAAGTGGAAAGGGGTAAAAGATAAAAATATGGAATCCAAAACACACAAGTTCAAAGATCCTAGTAACCACTACAACCACTATGATATTGACAGTCACACAAAGGAGAAGTGTTGGAATTTGCATATAGATCTTTACCCAAAGAAGAAAATAAAGATAATAAGAAGAAGAATATCATGACCAATGATTCAAGCAACTAGATTTAAAGAAAATTATACGTTGATGAGAAAATCATTGCTACATTAGTGTAGACTAAAGGAAATTTTATTTTAAAAGATTAACAATGAATTTCCATGTCATAATGTGTAAGCCAATCAAAATATTTTAAAATTCAAAAGAGATATAGGTGTGAATAGGCATCGATAATTTTTTAATAATATAATATACCTACATTATGCATGCATGGTGCCCAAGTGGCCGAGAACTACATTAAATATTTAAAATAAAATTAATATCTTATTCTCTAAAATTTATAATATTGAGAATATTTTTAATGAAGGGTAAATCATGGGTTGAGTGTGCTTTTAAATATGCCTAACTAATTTAAATTTTAAATTTACTTTTTTTATTTAAATTTTATTAAATCTTGTGTAAATAAATTAACTTAAATACAAAATATATATTTACAACTATTTTGACAAAAGTACATTTATTTGTGTAATTTAAATTTAATTTAAATTTTATTGAATCTTGTGTTAATAAATTAAATTTTAATGACACAAAGTAATTAAAAATAAATAACTAAATTTAAATTAATTGCATGTACCTAATTTAAATTTTGAATTTACATTTAATTTAAATTTGGAAAATTTTAATTTCAATTTAAATTTTAAATTACCTTTTTTAATTTAAGTTTCATTAAATCTTGTGCTAATAAATTAATTTAAATATAAATTATATACACATTTATTTTGATATGTGTGACATTTATTTGGATAATTTTGATAATAGAAAATTAATTAAAATGATATATTAAAAAATGTTCTGCATGTCATTATTTGATTAATTTCTTAAGTTTTTCTGAGGTGGGTACTTTTGAGTTGAAATTTCCTCTAATTTGGAGGTGAATCTGAGTCACCTTCAGTAATAAGAAGAGAAAAGTAATAAGAAGAGAAAGAAATGACCAAAAAAAATCCACATAAAAAATAGGTCAAGAAGAAAAATATTGACTCTTTGTTTGACTCGGGATCATAGGTGACTTTCATTGTAGTAGAGCTGATCAACAAATTGGGATTGAAAGTTCATGATCATAGAAGCCAATATCCAGTGAGATGCAAAGTTAAAGGTAATACACATTACAAAATTAGATTTTCTATCAGTATTTATTTTATTGTTGAATCAAAACTAGATGTAGTTCCTCTTGATAGATGTGGGGTGGTGCTTGGAAGTCCCTACATGTACATACGAGATGCAATTTTAATGCAGAGAGCCAACTAGTATTTCTGCATCAAGGATGGAAAATTATTCATCATCAACAAAGGAAAGTAAAAAGTTTCACAATAAATGCCAACCAAATGAAAAAATTGATTAGTTCTAGCAAGAAGTAGGTTTTACTATGTTTAAGAAAAAATTAGTCTATAGACGAGTTAGTAAGAGGAAATGCATCCCTAGAGGGGTATAGTAAGAAACATAAGAAACAACTAGAAGTTTTTATATAAGCATATAGGGATGTTTCCTAGGAGCCTAAAGGGATACCACCTAAGAGGGAAGTCAAGAACCATATCTAGTTATATCTAGACTCCCCATTACCAAAATATAATATTTGTTGTACATCCAGTCTATTATAAAAGCAAGTGAGGTGAAGAAACAATTGTAGTTGTTATTAGAACATGGTATCATTTGACCAACGAACTACCATGTGGGTCACCCATCATAATTGTTCCAAAGAAGGATACGAATTGTAAAATGTGTATTGATTACGTAGTGTTGAACACAAGGTTGATGATCTCCTAGATTAGGTGCAACAAGAGAAATACCACACAAAGCTCGAATTAAAGTTTGGATATCACCAATTTCATGTTAGAGAGGAAGATACCTAGAATACTGTCTTCCAAGCCTCGTAAGGTTTGTATGAGTGGTTAGTCATGCCATTTGGCCTATGCAATGCACCAACTACATTTATGAATTTAATGAATGATATATTTTTTCCTTTTAGATATTCATTTGTTATTGTCTATTTGGATGATATAATGGTATTAAATGTTTCTTACGAGTAGCATAACTCATGTTTGATGCAGGTGTTGGAGACATCAAGGAAGTGCTAACTGCCAGAAAACATAAAGAAGTGTGAGTTTACACAACATTCTTTTGTGTATTTGGGGTATGTTAGGTGGAGGAGAGCTAAAAATAAATCCCGCCAAGATTGAGGCTATCTTGAAATGGCTAGTGCCTATTAAAGTTTATGAGGTTAGGAGTCTTGTTGGGGAAACATACTACCTGAGAAAATACATAGCCTCAATTTCAATGGAAACAACACCACTTCATCCCATACTAGCAAGTGGCAAGAGTTTCTAGTGGGGAAAGCGATAGAAAAGGGCCTTTGAGGAGCTAAATAGGAAGATCGGTCAAGCACTAATTTTGGCATTACGAAACTTGTAATAGCCCTTCGAAGTGGAGACAAATGCAAGTGGGTATGTTATGGGGGCACTATTGATGTAGTGAGGAAGGCTTGTATACTACTATTCTAAATTATTTCATGGGGGAGTTCTTAACTACCATACCTATGACATGGCGCTCTATGGCTTGGTGCAAGATGGGAAAAAGTGGAAGAACTAGATGATGGGAAAGGAGGTAGTAATCCACATAGATCAATAGCCACTATAGTACCTATAGGCCTAGAGCAGTCTAAAATAGACCAGACATTATACATTGATGGGTTTCTATAAAAGTTTCATTTGGTGATCAAGTATAAGAAGGGCAGCACTAACATGTTGGATGCCATGCTTTTAAGGCCACTCATATCAAATATCATAATTTTGGTAACTCTAATGCACATGGGGCCATTTACTAATGATGCATTGATCTAAAAAGTTTTGTTAACATTTACTTAAAAAAATGTTCAATTTTACAGGACCTTTTACTGACTCTTATATTTACATGTGAAAAATAAATAATAATTTCTTTAAAAAATACTTCACCAATCCATTAACATAAACAAGAAGAAAATAACCATGGAGAAATCATAACATAAGATGTGATAATGGTGTTTGTCCAGTGTGGACTATGTCTTCGGGCCATGGGCCAAAGGTGGGGCCACTTCATTAGTCTCAACAAAAGATAATGACTACATAGTAAATCCTCATCAACACACGGATAGTTCTATCATCTTGAGTGGAAATGTCTCTCCTACAAAGAGATATTCTCCTATAAATAACTGTCACCCATAAAGACGTCCAGAAAAGCATATATACTAGTAGTAGTTCAAAGCATGTTCAAGATATGAATGTTAGATCATATAAGCATATAGATATCAAACACGAAATCATAAATAATTAGATCATAACATGAATTAAAGCATAAAGATCATAACATCAGGAACAAGATAGAGCTTCTTTATTGATGTATACAAATAATGTGGAAGAATACAACCTGATTCAACCATGTCTCCAAGCAAAACCTTCCTCCAAATCCATCCATCCCAAACCTCAACAATCCTCTTTCAAATGCATACACATAGATGTCATATAAAGGAGATGGACATCTCTATGAGGAAACAAGGGTTTCCTATAGCTTGGAGTGTATGAGTCACAGGGATAAATAAAACTTGATCATGGACCAATTGGATATAATATTAATATGCTATCTTTCTCTCCCCTTTAGGCCTTTTGATGAGGTGTATTTATATCACCCCAAAACAGTTGTTTCAATTGGGATAGAGTTAGGAGACGGGCTCTTGTAGGTGGTATTTTAGTGTAACCCCTAAACCTCACCCATAAAATAGGGATTTTATATTTTGTTTTAATATTTCAAATTATATACATGGGTTGGCTATCACTGGACCCCTGTGTGCACATGATTGTTCAAGGGCAGTGTCATGTATGGAATTTAAAATAATGTTTTTTACTAAATGGACCAAGTCTGAAGGAAAAGGGATGCCCAAGGCCATGACTCAGGGCATCAAGTATACAAGGGTGATAAATCATGCTATAACAAACAATGACTACTCAAATGCCAAAATGGACTACACCATTGTGATCCATGTGGAATTATGAGAAATTTTAGTATAAATTGACCCCATTTAGAAACTGGCAATTTTGGGCCTCTAAGGAATCTAAAAGATTCCTCACAATATTTTGCATTAGAATATTCCCTTCGAACCTAAAATATTCTACAAAATATTCCATCTTAGGAACTATGCCTGAGCAAGGTTTTGTTCAGCTTCCCTCTGCATTCCGTCTTTGGTTTACTGTGAGGTTCATCCGCTGGTGCATCCAACTCAGGTTTCAGGGCTCTAGGTCTGGTTGCCATACTTGGTCGAATGCAACATATGGCTCTTATATGTTTTTGATGCAATGATCTCCATGGAACCAATAGTTGAGTGTTTTGTGGTTGCATTTCCAACTTGGTATCGGGTCTGGCAGGGTGTGGGTTCAAACCACCCCGCCGACTTGTTTTGTTAGTTTAACACATCGTTATATTTTATTGATTGGGTTACATTATTTTTGGGGCCACCGATTGGAAAGTTGGTTTGGATAGTGTGGGTTCAATCCTCGTCGACTGGTGAGTGCTAGTATTGTAGAAAGAATGTTGCAACTCCTAGGCTGCCAACTTTACTTTTATCAACCTGGTAGTTCGTAACAAACTTGGAAGTGTCGGTGCTATATGCACAAGTACTATTTCTCACTGCAGGTTGTACTTGGTCAACTAACGCAAGATCACTAGGAGCTCAAGCCAACTTCTATGGATTTAAGAAGAAGCTCTATGTGTTATGAAAGAAAAGAAAGATTACTCTACAAATGCTATTCTAACTACAGAAAGGAGAAAGACTGGAATGTAAAGAAAAACTTAGTAAAGCCTAATTAACAAGCTAATTCTAATTTTGCCAAAAACACTAAGAAAACCATGAAAGTAATGCCATTACCTACTCAAGGAAGTAAACAACATCTAACCATGCTATTTCTGGAAGTAAATAAGCGAAAAAACATATTTTTGTATTTTTATGTGTTTTTATGTGAATTTAACATGCATCTAGTTTATTGTGTGTGAGTGTGGCAGCGAACAGGTGGTGTTAGAGGGTGGTTATGGAGCTTGGGAGGATGTAGGATGGTGTGGATGGGTCCTAGGAGGTCTTAGGTGGCCTTCTATAGGAGAAAAATAGGGAAACTACAGGAAGCCTATAGGAGGAGGCCGTGAGAAATTTTCGTTGTTTTGAGGGTGTGTGAGAGGGTGGAAAAGGTGGATGAAGGTTGGAATGAGGTGTTGGGGTGCCTAAGGTCTATCATGAATCACTAGAAGAGAGAAATATGATTGGGTTTGCTCAAGGAGAGAGGAAGAAGTTCTATGAAAAATGCATGAAACTATCACAGAATTGAGGTGAGGTTTGGGAGACTTGTAGGGCATGGATCACAAGGAGGGTGTGATTGCTAGTAAGCTGGCCTACTACTAGAAGAGATCTACTACATAGAAACTGACAGTCAACCAAGAAATCAAGCAACCAATGAAATGAGTGCATCCTAGGAAAAACTGATTTTTGCATTAAAATGGCCCAAACTATGATGTGTGAAAGGAAATGCTGAGAAATGTTGTGGGAAAGGAAAGTATGCAAAAGGACTAGTGAAAATTAGGAAGTGAACATGATAAAGAAGACATAAAGCAAAGCAAAACTAGACTATCAATCTATTAGAGAGTTGCAAACACTAAAGGTCCTAGGAATGAGTAAAATCTGTGTTTTTGGGGCAGCAAGAGAGTATTTTCCTCAAATCATGGTCCTAGAGGGAGGAAGAGAGGCCAAGGCACTATTGATAGCATTTTGAATCTTCTCTGATCACTGCTTAACCTGCTCTAGAAAGTACAAATGGAAGAAAACTACTAAATCATCAAAATCAACCTATTCTTAACCATTAAAGAAATACATCTAACAACAAATTAATCTACAAACTGAAATAAAGCATACAAATACAATTAAAGAGAGGCTTCGCTACTTGGATTGGGACCTCACCCAAGATCTTTAGCCCTCTAAGGTAACTCAGTGCTAGTTTAAAAAGGATTCCATCTTCTTTATCACAAAAATAGCAAGATTACATAAAACTGTCACAAAATAGTAAGCTCGAAATTTGAGCAGAGCTTACATAAGAAAAAAGTCGACCCTAGTGAGGCCCTAGGCCTCTTTACTTATAAATATGAAGCTACCAATAGCTTCCTTAAAATCAGGGAGGCTTGGATCCCAAAACTCGAGATAAATCTCAATCATCTTCCACTTGCTCGGCTGCCTTCTAGTGCATGATTCAGCTGCTTGTACTCCAAGCTGAATGAAGGGGAATTCGATGTGAGGAGCAGTAAATGAGGGGTACTCCCTCCTATAAGTCCTCTCCTTTGTCTACTTCGAGTTATTGCTACAGTTTGACCATTAAATCCTCGACTTTGACCTCGAAATCCAATGATAATTTGCATTCAATATATGTCAGACCACATGGCATAATAACTAACTCAACTCACCCTATAAGCATAAATATAATAAGAAAATCATACAATAAGCTAAGAGAATGGTTGATTTGACTAGGATAGGAGGTAAAATAAGCCCATATAATTACCCATTTATGAGGCTCATCATCACCCCCCTACTGAAGGTGTTTCTCATCCTTTGAGCAACCAAGTCAATCTCTTTGTCTTTTATGGCCCTCGTGGCCTCCCTAGCATCCTAGGATTCTGTCGTGGTCTACTCATGTTCTTCATAAAATCCTGCCTTTCTATCTATGTCCTTCCACTGCTCCCCCTCTTCTTCTTCTCTTCTGCCTTCCAGCATGCTTAATATGAGTGGAGGACTCAGTTTGAGGCCAATCTAGTTGACCTTTAGCCTTTGCATGGAGCACTTGTACATTGGCACTCTTTTCAATGCCTCCATCCTCATGGGGGAATAGTATTCCATGATATGTAAGCTGTGGGGTACGGTGTTCCATCTTCTCATGCATGCATGGAAATAGTCCTCCCCAAGTAGCCTAAACATATCTTCAAAGTTTGCAATGGCATGTTCCTAATTGGCTATATATTTAGGGGCAATCTGAGGGTCATTAGCAATTAGGTTGTGTGTGTTGATGAGTGCCATAGGATTTGATGGCTCAGCTCTTATCATCAATGGTTAATTCTACTCTTTTATTAACAATCTTTTCATTTCTACTTCCCTCAATTCTTCATGGTTCATCCATGATGACATGGCCATTAATTGCAGATCCCCTAGCTTGGCATTAGGCTCCCACACATTCAGGTATGTGAGGGCCATGTTGTGTAGATAGAACTGTGCCTTCTTTGCTTTTTCCTCGGAGGTGCTTTGATCACACAAATACATGAATTGCCTGTAGTCTTAGAAAGGCATTATGCCTCTTTGTACCAAAGTTTTTATTTGGAATTGAAGCCCTTGATCCTTGAGAGAGAGGCCATAAGATTTGGCTAGTCTTCTACATTGTAATGCTTCCATGGATAAGCTGGACATGTATGCCAAATGAGTCTCTTTCTCCTGCAGTTGCCTCCTTAGTATTTCATTCTCATTCTCAAGGTGGCTTCTTGTGATGCCTTCTCTCTTTTTGAGAGCACTCAATTCCCTGCCCATTTCCCTGAGTTTGTTTTCCATGTGGCCAATATTCTCAACTCCTTTGGACTTGGCTATATGCATCCACATATGCATTCTCACTCTTTGTTTTTCCAATTTGAAAAATAGTGGAATTGCAAATTTATGTGGGATTTTCTTGCCTCCTTCAAGTAGATTGTAATAGGAGGCAAGATTAGGCTGGGGGTTAGGTTCTTGTAGCTCTTGTGCTTCCTCTCTCACCTCTGGCTATCCTCCTATATTTTCCTCAAGTTTTTGTGTCTTATGTAGTTTGGACAGTGTCTCCTGTAGGACTGTTTTAGCCTACTGTAGGTCTGGTTTGGGGTCCTGTAGAATTGACTTTCCCTTCCATGTAACAGATCTTGTAGTCCCCCTTTCATAGGTTATGCGTGTCTTGGAAGGAGATTCTTTCACCTTGGCAAATCGTGAATCTTCAATGGTAATGGGGATCTTTGATGAGAGCTGAGGTTTCCCTATTTTAATTCTGGTACTCTTCCTTGCCCTGAAATACATGGAGGTTTTTCTTTTCCTTTTCTGCTTCTGCTTAGCTAGTGTGTTGAGGGCAATGAGGGTAGCTGCTGCTTCTCTCTCCCAAGTTTCAGGGGACTCTTCTCTTTGCTCTGCCTTCTCTGCCTCCTTTTCTCCCTCTTTTGTATCTTTTTTCCCCTCCTACTCTATCTCTTCAACTTTTCCTTCCTTTGTTTCTTTTCTTTCGTCCTTCCTTTCTTACTCTGTTATGTCACCACTGGCTTCATCTTCTCCTTTTTGTTGTTCTTCCTCCTCACTGACATCAGGATTGACATCATAGGTTAATGCCTTTATGTCATCCTCAGCTGTCATATTTCTGAAAAATTCCCATGCTATAGGGATTGTAAGTGTATGGAGGGTTTCTTCTACTAGGATTTTGATTAGGCCATGGTGAGCTAGCTGTGGTGAATTTCCTGCTTGTACCTTGGTGCTAGAGTCATTGAGGGACTGAAGGAGAAAGTAAGGGATACTGAGATTCTGAGGTGTGTTATAGCTCCAAATCTCAATCTTATGGTTTGTGATGCTGCACTCATGGCCTAGGGCAACCCCTCCTTCCAGACCTAGTCCAAAATGTAAAAAACGTTGTTTTATCCTTTTTACGCGACATTTCCCTGAGTTAAACGCATGTATACATGGGTAGCCATATACCCAACCCGCGTATATGTATTAAAACACATAAAAAAAATATAAAAATCCTTAATTTCGGGCAGAGATCGCGGGTTTTACCTGCTGATCACCTGTTAGTGCCCGTGGCCCAACTATTCCCAACCAACTCCAAACTAAAAAACTACTTTGGGAGAGGTATAAAAAGACCTCAAATGGAAGGCCTAAGGGAGGAGAGAAGAGAGAGAAAGGTTATTATACTGAGATTTTTCCCCTAACCAGGTCTGAAGACCCTTGTGCCTTCTGCACTTCCCCCATTTTTACAGGAAACCCTTGTTTCCTTGTGTGCTGATGTTCATCCACTACTTATGACATCATGGAGTAAGTCATGGAAGGAGTTTGCTAAAGGCTTGAGGCTGGACGGATCAAGAAGGAAGCTTTGCTTGGAGCCTGCGAAAGGTGACTCGGGTGAAATTATTCCTTTTCTACATTTTATTTGTCTATAATAAAAGAAACACGTCTTGGTTCCTGATATAAATCCTCTTTATGTTTATGATATTCATGTTGGAATTCATATGTGAATGGTTGTTTAAAGTTCATAACTAACTACCTTTCTTTATAACATGAAGATCATTTCTTTATAAGTTTTTGTCCATATACTATTGTGTTCTTTGGAATTGGTTGTTTTGTAGGACAAAGGAGCAAAAGGAACTTGAAGAAGGGTTTGCACCCTAAAGGACCTTCTCAAACGTAGGACCTAAGGTACGCCCCTCTTATTATAGAATTTGTTGATAATAGCATAATGGCTGTGTGAATGTGTGTTTCTCTGTATAGACAACTTCCAGTCTGCTAGGGTTTCAACCCAAAAGCCCTAGGGGAACATTTCCCTCAACAGAATTGGCGACTCCACTAGGGACAACACTCTTGTTGTTCCTAGTTTGGGTGTTTTCAAGCCAATCAGGGCTTAGCTGCCTGTTTGCTTGCTGTTGCTGTGTGGTCTATTCTTGAATTCTAAGTTTTGCCAGTTTCTTCAGTTTGTTTTTTATTTTTCTTGAAATCTTTTATATACGATGTTTTTATTAGTTGCAAAATCGTATATACGCAAGTTTCCTTAAGTTAACCCGCGTATACGCAGGTTTCCTTAGTATCAGTCGTGTATACATGCAATCTGTACATAACTACAGTCACGTATATCTTGCAATTTTCAAGATTTGTAAATCTTTTTGCCTCTGAAGGTCTGTTTGGTGGTTTGATTCAGTCTGAAATAGTCATTTTCCAGCATCAATTGTTTGTTTTACAGCAAGCATCTTGTTCCAAATTCTCTCTGATTGTAAGGGGTATTGGTCTTGTTTTTGTTGTTGCAAGCATCATCGTTTTTTGCTGAAGCACGCAAGATTTCTTTCTGGAATCTTGGTTGCTCTGATTCATCAGGGCAGAATGATTAGTCTCAATATTTGTGTTAAATCTTTCTTTTGGTGACTTTTTGTTTGCTTGACAAAACCGCTTTTTGTGACCATCCACTTCTTTGTTTCATGAAAGTTGTTGATTGACACTTTCTTGAAATTTGTCTTTTTAATCTTTTTGGTCTTTGTTGCCAAAGCTTTCATTGCTGCTTTTGATTGTTAAATAGCATCTTTAAACACATTTATGTTTGTTGATTTTTCATCTATTGTGTGGTGTCAACTTGCAAAAGTGTTTGTTGCCTATTTTTCAATCGCAAAGTTTCAGTTTTGTTGAGAGCATTTTTGAAAAGACTCTTTTGTTGTCGCTTTGAAGAAAACTTTTTGAAAAACTTCGTTTTTCTTTCTTGAACTTGGTTTTCATTTGGTTTTCTTTTAGTGAATGAAAGTGCTTTATGTTTGTCTTGAAATTTGTTTTTAGTGTTTAGACGAAATGAATGGTAGCATCTCATATTCCATCTAGACATTTTAAGTGGCAAAATAAAATTTGATAAGCAAACAACTTTCATTTCTTGTTTTTTGAGTTGTTTTGAATCTTGCATCAGCATATATTTGTTGCATTAGGATAGATTTGCATATCTTTTTAGGCATACGTAGCTTTGTTAACTTTTGTGGGTGTGAAGCGTGAATTAACGAAAAGAAAAGAAAAGTTTGTTTTATTAGAAGTTCCTTTCAACCCTGTAGAAATTGCTCTTCATCAAAAAATGAAAACACGTGCATGTGCATATAGTTAGGTTTTTATTAATTTCTTTTGTGTCAAAAAACACCACTAGTTTCACTTCTTTTATCCCGTGACTTAAAGAACAACCTATTTTAAAATCAAGCGCTAACTAAAATTCATTAAAAAAATTTCTTTTAAGTTATATACACCAACAAGTTTTAGGATTTTAGGGCCTTGGATTAGGCGAGTGGAGAGTTAACTCTCCAAGGCCATTTAAACGTCAAACATAGGAGTCTGAATAATGAGTGAGAATCCAATAGCGTTAGGAAGACCAGGAAAGCTCCAGATCTGGGAGTTAAGCACGAGGGTCTGTGAAGACAAGGAAGAGAGATACCCCCTCTCCTACTTGTCCGAACTTACCTCACGACTATTTTGCTTGGCTTCTGTGACGAGTTGGTATCCATAGTTGCTACTCCTAGGGATCTACATAGGTGGCTGCAGAGGGGAATCCCGTGGCACCTGAGGTCGACGTTGAATCACTCTCGACAGTACTACTGGAGGGCACCCTTGCGAAGCTTGGGGGCTTGCATCGGCGCAGGCTGTTGTTAGGAGGTCAACGTAACTTCCTCTGTTACCTTCGCTGATAGGACTGGGCCCTCATCATCCCAGACTATCTTCGGAAGGTCCTTAATTCACTTTCTTGTATTTTGGTGTCTGGCCCTAATCACCTGGAGCGGAAATACTTGGAAGTTGTTTGAGTGGCTGTTATATATAGGGACTTTATAGTGTGTGCTCTGTGCTCTTAGTTGGCCTAGCTTTCAATTTTTTGAGTCTTTAGTTAGATCTTAACAAGAAATTCAAAGTGGCTGACCGATCTCCTAGATGATCTCGAAGACTTCGTGGTCTTTCACCACCAAGTTTAGAGCCTTCTCCTAGAAGGCACAGAGGTAATTCTACTAGTGGGTTTCGTCCCATGGCAGTTGACGCTTCGGGGATTGATCCTCCTCTCGGGGGCATTAGTATTCAAGCAAGGCCTAGCACTTCCGCGGAACAAGAGAGGAACACTCCAGTTCTTTCTCGAGTTCACTTACAAGCGGAGAATAACATAGAGGTAGAAGAACTCTCAGAGTCGTTAGCGGCTCTGAATTCTCCCCTACAATCTAGTCATCTAGACGTATTACAATACGTTGGGACTCCGATGCATAGACCATCAAGTCCAGGTTACACTACTCGCTTACCATCGATCACCACTACTGGAAGCATGGCTTCTACAAGTGCTACCACTATGCAGATTCCAATATCTGTACAAGGGGGAAGTACTATTTCCATCCCCTCCGCTTCTTTATTTGGGTCTTTTGCTAGCATGTTTTTAGTTGGGTCTACCTCCATTCCGTCCATGAGTGGAAATTCCCAAACCAATGCTTTTGGTTCTGGATTCTTCCCATTTGGCGCCCATTCACAGGGTATTCCTTCAGTTCCATTTGGTTCCACCACGTCCATGATGAGTGGATCGGCTTCATTCCAGGGTTTCCCTTTCGTAAGTGGTCATATACCACATTCCAACCCGACAATAGGATCCATGCCTTTTTCTTCTATAGGACAAAGCAGCAATCCTTTCCAAGGTTGGACTAACCCTGGGGTTAGTAGCGCAGGAACTGGGAATCCATTTTTCGTCCAATATGGGAATAGGCCATACACCACAGTTAGTTCATTTCAAAGTATTTCTCCCTTAGCTTCAGCCTGGAATCCGTATCAGGGGTTATCAACTCCTTACAATCCTTTAGGAGGAAACTTTGCTGGTTATGGTGGATATGCGGCTGGAGTTGGTCAAACTCCAAATTTCGCTGGATCACAAGGCTTGCCTTTTGGTTCAGCCGGTTCTACTGGTTACTTTGGGCAGCCTGGTGACTTCCAAAATCCAGGTCAATCTTTTCAGAACTTTGGGAGTTCCTCCCAGTCTGGGTGGAATCCCCAAGGTCCTCCTAGGCTTCCGTTTCCGGCAACATTGAACTTGCCAGATCTCACTAAGTTAACAAACAATCCAATCAAGTAAAATCCGACCTGGCCTCCAGTCCCAACCAAATTTCCTTCGGACATTCAAAAATTCGAAGGGAAGAGTGGTGAGGACCCAGGCGACCATGTAACCACATTCCATTTGTGGTGCTCATCTAACTCCCTTATCGACGACTCGATTAGGTTGAGACTCTTTCAATGCACCTTGACTGGTAATGCAACCAAATTGTATGTAGAGTTGCCTGGGGGCAGCTTTACATCTTTCACTGACTTAGCCAATATTTTTTTAAATCATTTTCAGTTGCCTATCCGGTATGATGCCGAAACCGAACTACTGGCCACTTTTCGTCAGGATAAGGCAACTCACATTTCTGACCATATTCAGGAATGGAGATGGAGAAAGAGGCTCATTAAAGCTGAAATCCCTCCAGACTACCATCTCGAATGGTTTTTGAAATCTTTGATACCTGAGATCTCCAAGGATGTCTCCATGTCTGGAGTCTATTCTGAGGAGCAAGCCATTTTTAGGGCCCAACAATTATAATTGATCTACTCTCAGTCTGGGATCCACGCGGATGGTATTGTTGGATCGGTAGACACGAATGCGGTGAACTTGTTGAACCAATTGCAGCAGTTGTCTTTACAAACTGCTTCTAACAACCAAGTCACATCGTCTAACCCTTCGGCTTCCCAAACCTCTTCGATTAATGTTGTCCAATTTGATAACCCCAAAGGAAATCAAAACTCCAATGGGAAAAAGAAAGGACAAGGTAAGAAAAAGAACTAGGATGGGAAGCCTGATGCAAATAAATCCAGCAATAATGCTGGTGGTGATAGAAATGAGTCTAAAAAGAAAGTCAAGTTTCCATGCAAGTTGTGCAATGGAGACCATTTAACTCATCTTTGCCCCAAGATTGAAGACGCTCAGCGCTTGTTAGGGCAGCAAGGGACTTCTAGTTCCCAAGCTGTGTTAACCAACCCTTTTCCCCAAGGGCAGCAACTTCTTACTGGCACGAGTTCAAACCCTGGAACCTCCGCAGGGGGCAACTAGGAAGAGGAAAAATCATTGAATGTTTTCATGATGGGTTCTAACATCCATGTGACTACTCAGTCACGTGATTATGGTGAAGCCGAAACATCCAAGGACAAGACTATTTTCGGAAATACCGACCTTCATATCAAGCGACCCCCTATTGAGACTATACCACGGATACCGAAAGGTTCCGCTAAACGTGCGACTATTAATCCTAATGCTAGGGCTGCCCAAAATTACTCCATTATGGAGGATTTGGCTCAGAGTCTGTGCACCATGTCCGCTTAAGAGGTTCTCCAGTCGTGTCCGGCTCAGAGAAGTGCTTTACTTTCCGTGATTGGGGCAATCGATCCAACTAACTCTTTAGTGCTCACTTTCAACATGTTAAATGTCAAAAAGCGACTCCCTCATCATATGGCTTTTCAAATAAAGTCTACATATTGGAAAACTAACATTTTTCATACCTTTATTGATGAAGGAGCTTCCACATGCATCATGTCGATGTCATGCTAGAAGGCTATTGGATCACCTTCAGTTGTTCCTTCACCTACCATCTTAACTGCATTCGATGGTCATTCTCATAAGCCGCATGGGATTATCCCGGCCTTTCCTATATGTGTTGGGGGGAAGGTCATCAATATTGAAGTAGAAGTCGTAGATGCTAACCTAGACTATAATCTCCTCTTAGGAAGGAACTAGGTATACAAAATGGACGTCGTTGTTTCGACTCTATTTTGTGTTATTTGCTTTCCTCATGAGGGGAAAATCGTGAAGGTTGATCAATTGGATTATTTGTCCAGTTGATCCTCAAGCAAGCTCTAACTCTACTGTTCCTTTAGTGGATAACCCTCGTCCGCCTACTGAGAATTTAGGAGTAGGGATGTATTCCTCGTTGATGGGTACTTTTGAGTTTCCCTCTCCTATCGCCAAAATCAATGCCATTTCATCATCTAAGGAGTCTCCTCGAGAAGAGTTCTTCCGAACTTGTTATTTTTCAGACCCTTGGACCTTGCCTTCACCTACGACCACATTAGTTGAAGGAAAAGAGAATGGAATGGCATTCCCTATATCTGCAGCTAAGCTTAGATATCAGTCTATCGTCAACTCTACAGACGACCATTCTACTCCTTTTTCCAAAGAGGAGTTAGATGGCGATGTGGCCCCAGCTTGGAGCCTTGATTCTACCTTTGCTTTGGACTGCTTAGATTCAGTTTTAGCTTCTGAAGAAGCAATTCTCGAAGCAATGATGGGTATAGATCGACCTTGGGAAGATTTACACCATCATTCATACTTTCTTCCTCCATTGCAGGAGGTAGAATCTAGATTCTCCGTGCTCTGTACTAGTGATGTTTGTACGGTGTCAAATCCTTTTGGCTCCAGCACACGTTCGTGCCGAAGGTAATATGTCGGTGATTTCAAAAATGAAACCTATAAACATCTCTAGGGACCCTAACACGATAGAGCATATCTTCATCGGAATTGAGTGTTCCCCTAAAGAAATTCAAATTTACACCGACCTATTCAAAGAATTTTGGGATGTATTTGCTTGGTCTTATGAAGAAATGCCTGGCATTGACCCATCTATAGTTTAACATGAGATCAAGACGTATGAAAACGCCAAACTAGTTCGTCAAAGGATTTAGCCAGTAAACCCTAGGAAAGCAGCAGCTATCAAAGCGGAAGTGGAGAAGCTGCTAAAGGCGGGTTTCATATACCCTATTCCTCTTACTGATTGGGTTTATAATCCAGTCCCTGTAGATAAAAAGCAAGGAACAATCCGAGTATGCATCGATTTTAGGGACCTAAACAAGGCTTGTCTGAAAGATAATTACCCCATGCCATTCATTGATCAGATTATCAACGAGTGTGCGGGTAATGAGATTTTTTCCTTCATGGATGGTTTTTCTGGTTATAATCAAATTTCTATCCGTCTTGAAGATCAACACAAGACAGCCTTTATATGTCCCTGGGGTACCTTTGCATATAGAAAGATGCCTTTTGGTCTTAAAAATGTTGGATCCACCTTTCAGCGAGCCATGTCATATGCTTTCCACAACATCAAACATGTCATTGAAGCATACTTGGATGATCTCGCTGCTCGTTCCCGAAAGAGAACTGATCACCCTAGTCACCTTCGAATGGTTTTTGAGCGATGTCGTTTTTATAAAATCCGGTTGAATCCAAACAAGTGCGTTTTCACGGTTACGTCCGGTCGGTTGTTAGGGTTCATTGTGTCAAATGAAGGGATTCGGGTTGATCCCTTCAAGGTTGAGGCAATAGTTCAGTTGCCTCCGCCGTCCTCAATTCGACAACTTCAAAGTCTTCAAGGGAAGGCTAATTTCTTAAGGCGGTTTATAGCAAACTATGACGAGATGACTAAAGGGTTCATGTGTTTGCTATGGAAAGGAGTTCCATTTGTATGGGACGACTTTGCGCAATGATCATTTGATGCTTTGAAAAAAGCACTAGTCTCTAGCCTGCTTTTGAGTCCACCGGATTATGGGAGAGACTTCCTTTTATATCTCGCTGCAGCAGAATCAAACATTGGTATGGTTCTAGTTCAGGAGGACGATGCTCTCACCGAGCATGTGATTTATTATTTGAGCCGAGGCTTAATAGGTCCTGAACTTCGCTATTCTCCGGTTGAAAAATTGGCCTTGGTAGCTGTCCATGCTGTCCAGCGGCTCCGTCATTATATCCTGTTGTACAAAACTTTTGTCTTAGCGACGGTCAATCCATTTCAATTTGTCCTCAGTAGGCGAGTGATTGGGGGCAAATATAATAGATGGATAGTCATATTACAAGAATTTAATCTCGAGTTCTTGTCTGCCAAGTCTAAGAAACCCATGGTTTTCGCTGAGCTAATTTCTGAGTTGCCCTATGGAGAGGATACTGTTTATGAGGAAAGTTTTCCCGATGAACATTTATTCCTCATCTCTTCACTCGACCCTTGGTATGGAGATATCATTGTCTATCTCCAGACTTCGAAGTTTCCCTCTACTTTCTCCAAGGATGAACATCGAAAATTACATCACCTGGCTAAAAATTATGTTATCATTGGCGGTACCTTATACCGTCGAGGAGTTGATTCAATCCTTCGGTGCTGTTTAACCTTAGAGGAAGTAGAGTCAGTGCTAAATGACTGCCACAGTGGAGCTTGTGGTGGTCATCTATCGGCACTTGCTACAGCCCAACACATCTTACGTGCTGGTTATTTTTGGCCTTCACTTTTTAAAGACTGTGTGGAAGCGGTCAAACACTGTCACCCCTGTCAAATCTTTACTCGCAAGATGCATGCTCATCCAGCTCCTCTTTTTCCCGTTATCACTGTCGATCCTTTTACTAAGTGGGGTATTGATTTTACAACTTGTAATCCGCCTTCAGCGGCGAATCACAGGTACATTATTGTGGCTGTAGACTAATTTACGAAGTGGGCCGAGGCCATGCCCACTTATAAAAACAATAGTGACACGGCAGCATTATTTCTTTTCAATCAGGTTATCTCAAGATTCAGTGTCCTGAGAGAGATTTTCACTGATCATGGCAGTCATTTCCAGAATCAACTGATGTCTGAATTGGCTCTTAAATTAGGTTTCTGGCAAGAGCATTCGTCTCCTTATTATCCTTAGGCCAATGGATAGGTTGAGGCAGTCAATAAAACACTTAAGACGATACTCCAACGGACAATTGACAAAAATTGGTCCAATTGGTACGTTATGTTGTATTCGGCTCTGTGGGCATACCGGACCTCCGTGAAGACTGCTACTGGTGTTACACCTTTTCAGTTGGTTTATGGGATGGAATCTATATTTCTGATTGAATGTGAAATTCCATCACTTAAGTTAGCTGTAGAGCTCCTTCCTGAGACTTCGAGTCTCGAAGAGCACCTCCTTCACTTGGAACATCTTGATGAGCAGCGTCGAGATGTCGCCACGATGAATGAGGCTCATAAGAAAAGGTTTAAAAAGCAGTATGAAAAATATGTCTGTCCTCGAGTCTTTTCTGAAGGTGACCTTGTCTTGGTCTATGACCAAGATAAAGACACCTTGGGGGCAGGCAAGTTTAAGCCTATGTGGTACGGTCCTTTCATTATTAAACGAGTTTTAGAAAAAGGGTCGTATGAGTTAATCGATTTTGAGGGAAAAAAGCTAGCGGAGCCCCGAAACGGGCTCTATCTAAAGAAGAACTTTGCTTAAGTAGGAGTTAGGCAATGGATTCTTTTTATATTATGTATATTTGTACATATATCATCGATAGTTCTTTGATATCAACTCTTTTTGGTCTGTTGTGGTAGGTGTTGATGGATGATTTCGTCTATTTTGGGTTCGCCGATGGTGCTAGTCGGCACACTCGAAATCTCACTTCCGTAGCTTGGGTACTCTATTATCCAACTGGTCAATTGATGGTATCAAGAGGTGTATGCATTGGTCCTGCTTCAAATAATATGGCTGAGTATACCGTCGTTATTAATTTACTATCCGAGGCAATCTCTCATGAGATCGACTCGTTGGTAGTTTATCTGGATTCTCAATTGATAGTCTCACAATTAAACAACATTTATCGGGTAAGGGATCCATGTTTATATCGCTAGTATTTAAGGGTGAGGTTGTTGCAAAGATCATTTGTTTATATTAATTATTTTCACATTCCAA
>APFE031592311.1:7424-21022 GCA_000404065.3 Pinus taeda | reverse complement strand
GAAGAATCCATCTGATGAATAACCCTTTGGAGGCTAGGTATGGAAAACAAAGCACATCTTTTGAAATACACCTCTTAGTGTAGCTTAAAATGTTTCTTATCATTGTCGAATCATTCTGTCTTCAATGAAATGCATGGTTGAAAGAACTAAAAGTCATTCCATGTGTGTCCTCCTCATGTCTTGCTCCCTTTCACTTGTTTATTACATAACTTAGAAGATGAAGAGTATTACCATTTGTTTATTTAAGCTATAGAGGTTGTGACCAACATGATCTTATGACTAACCAGGCATGATGCAAGGAATCCTAAGTGGGATGAAATATGTTTGATGATATGTATATAGTCAATACAGTCCTTTGCATTAATCCTTACTTTGTATCTTACATGTACCCTCACTACTTGTCAGATTTGGCTAGCTACTGCCAACAGTCTCTTAGCTCTTTCCTGACAAAGCAAGGGAAGGAATTTCCTTCAACCTAATTTATTCAAGGTTCTTCATAGAAATTATAGAGCTAAGAGAAGGGGATGTATAAGCTCACTATAAAACTCTTCAAAATACTTTGCATGTTCAAATCTATCCAAATGATTACGCTGCCATTCAACAACATTGTCAATGTTGGAAGACTTAAGAAAGATCACATCTCTAGATATTATAAACTTCTTATTCACTTTATCATAGAGATGGTATTCTTTGGAGGTATGAGTATACAAAGAAGATACATTTGTGACTCCTTGCACTAAGTTTTTTTATCTGCTCCTTAGGTATGAAGGCATAACAAGAGGAACCAAAAACTCTGAGATGCCTCACTGAAGGAATGTGGCCATACCACATTTCATAGGGAGCCTTGTTTCTGATAGCATGAGATGGACACCTATTATTTATATACACAACACATATAACCACATCAGCCCAAAACCTTATGAACTTAACATGTGACCTATGCCAAATTCATAGTGAAATTAATACATTCTAGTGAACTATGTGTTGAAAAACGCAGCAAGAAATTCTCAATTTCTTTTTTCCTTGATTAAATTGAAAAAATTCAAATTTCCACATCAACAGACAACTTGAATGATGTTAACTTGTGTGACATGGCTTGTGTCACATAGTTTACTCAGTAAATTCAAGTTGGAGGAGTTAGAGTTCAATTCTCCATATGTGATTGCTAGTTTGTAACAATAAAGGTCAATTATCTCATGTTGTTTTTAGTTAAACTAGTTCTAACTTTTGGAGGAACTAGTGGAAGGTCATTTAAGTAGTGGGACTACAGTCAAACTCAGTGATCATCTAGTTAACTGATCAATATACCCAAGATAGTTAGGGCATGCAGGGAAGTCGAGTTCCCTAAGGTTGGTGGAGATTCCGAGGAAGTTTTAATTTCTTGTAGCTCACACAGTTGCAAAAACTTACTATAACCATAGTGAAGGAGGTAGCTTGAGTAGGAGCTTCTTGTGAAATTGGAGAGGGAATGATTGTTGGTAGAATTAATAGCCTACCAGCAGTTTGTTTTGCACCACACTTCAATGTTTTGGGCAATGTTTTGAGGGTGGATAATTTTTTTTGATACGTTTTGGTCATGCACGTCCTCACTAACTATCTTGGGAGGTCTGTAATAGTTCCTTGCATGCACGTCCTCACTAACTATCTTGGGAGGTCTGTAATAGTTCCTTGCATGCACGTCCTCACTAAATATGATTTGGGATGTCTGTACTAGTTCCTTGAAAATTCTTGTTTGTCAAGGCTTAACTAATGATCTTAGGTGCTCACAACAGTCCGATAGTTTATGGCACTCCCCAAATCACCATTCTTGGAAGGATCCAACAAAATGACTTGAGAGGAAGATGAGAAGGGCACACTCTTATTGGAACTAACCTAGAACTAGTGGAATTGGTTGGTCCCAATCGTTTTAGTGTTGTACTAGTCTAATTTGGTGGTTCAGATTGGCTAAGGTTGGTCTTGTATTGAACTGGCCTTTAAACACCAAAGTGATTAGTTCTCTACTAAACTGACTGATTCTAAAGAATATAGTGCAACATAGAATGTAGTTGTGCATATTAATCCAAAGTTCTTATGAACTTTACCATGTTCATAAAATGATTGTTGTTCTCAGCCTACCAATTTATGAATTTAACTTTGAGGACCAATAAGATAATTGATGGTCTTATTTGGCCTCTTCCGAAGGTAGACAAACCATATCATTGATATTATTCATACAATATCTTTTTTCCATTCATTTATTTCATTCAGATTTCCAAGATTTGAAACTAATGCTAGCATTAGTTTATAAACATTAAACACTACCTATAACCATGAAAACACTGACCATAACCATGGAAACACCGAAGAGGACCAGATGGTTGTGTGCATGTTGGTGTGGTGTATAAGGAACAAGACACTTGTTAGTCTTCTTATTCTTCTTCTGAGAAAAATCAGCGACTACCTTCAGATTTAGTTGCAACTTCAGACTTCTTAGCAGGGTGCACAAACTTTCCTCTACTTTAGCTTGACAACCCAACTTCAACCATGTATGCTGAGAGAATGTCATATTTTGATTCTTGTAACACTTATCCATTAAGTAGAGCACTTACTGGAACAAAATACCATTATGGGGATATTCCATTCTAGTTCAACAAGTTATATGATGTGGAGCTGTCCAAATAGAGAAAACAAAATCTTTTTCACACTTATCAACTCTCCAGTTTTATTAACCCTTCTATCTTGTCTTCATGCAATCAAGCTTTAAAACAAAGCTAGACCTAATCCACTCCCATAAGGCATCATAGCCTATATGGGAATATCTAAACCCACCCCATTGGAGGTGTCAATCTTGATTTCATGCATCTATTGGACTCAAGACTAGCACGCATATTGATTAGTCCACTGATACATCAAACTTATCCTCACACAAGAAAATTGGAATAGACTAGAGGTCATGCAAATGTTGAAATGAAGGTGTCTTGGATGGTGGATTCCATGCACCAATCCTATCTCATGTTGTTGTTTTTGGTACTTGCTGTATCATTTTAATGAAATGAAACACTAACATTCAAATAATCAAAATAACCATTTGTGATGTCAACCTTGTCAATATTATAACTTCATTTGTACTCTTATCACATGCTTATGTCTTTTCTTCATTGTTGTAATGCAACCAATTTAGTGCTTAGTGACAATTCATCGCCATAACAAAAACCATAGCAACTTTTAACCTTTAAGCCTAATTATTTCCAACACTAGGATAATGTTGTAATTTGCTCTAAAATCATCTATAACAAACCCAACACCTTGAGTGTTATCCAAGCGATGGGGTCAACTTCTTTGGAAAAACACAAAGGGAGAGAGAGATATTATCACTTTAAAATTTAACGTCCTTACAATAATGGCTATGGGTATCACTTGAGATGGACCCAACACCTTGAGTGTTATTGAAGCGATACGGTCAACTTATCTCAAAACACACAAAAAGAGAGAGATATTATCACTTTAAAAGTTAACTTCCATACAATAATGGCTACAGGTATCACTTGAAGTGTCATTTATGTAGTGATGTAGGGTATAGTGTCACATAGACCAACTGATGTAGGATAGGGTTGAAAGGCTAGGTAAACTCAAGGGTTGGGCGCCAAGACTAGTGGATTGGTTCTTGGTGGCCTTGTAGCACTTGAGGGAGGTGTGTAAAGAGTTGGTTAGTCAGTTCCACTTCCTTAATTGCACTTAGAGAGTTTAATCATATTATAGTAACTCTTCATCACATGTTTACCCCGGTGGACCAACTATCACAGGTAAATGTGGGAGGATGGTGTTACATAATATAAATCCTTTATTCAAGTAGAAGCTTGTGTATTTATTTGTCTTATGTTTGCATGCTTATAATTTCCTCTAACTAATAAGAACTTATCTCCACTTCGTCATGTAAGAAAATTGTGTCCTAATTTGTGCAATGACCCACTCAATCATGCTAGACATAGGGTCATGACTTGTCTTACGGATGCTTGTTTACAAAGGGAGACCCCTCTCGACTCCTTTAATGCAATTTCTACTCACAAGTCTATGAAATATATTGGATGACTATATGGATGACTATCAAATTATCACAATAGATTAACTTGATTGTGTGGATATTTGTCTTCCACACTATGTTATTTGTCTTTACTAGACATATTATTTATATGCAAGATGGATATTTTATTTCCCCATGGTATGTTGGTTTCTCTTGGATGTACTTTCAATGGTAGTTTTGGTGCCATTGACAAAAAGTGTGGTCCTTGGTGCTCCTCCAATTGACCAACGTACTTCACTGGTTCCTTCTTTCAGACTTCAGCCAAAAGACCCCATTACCAGGTTGTCAAACGATGTTGGTATTGGTACTATATAGTTCACTAAAATAACCTTTATTGCTACTATATCATTGCAATTTTTTTACTCTTGGCTAATTCAATTTCTTTATTTCCTCTTGCCCCAACTTAGATACATATGTGTCACGTTTTCTTGTGAGATTTCAGTTATGAGACGAAGTAATAAACATACATATTTGTGAACACTAGGAAATCTACTGAATTTTGAAACTTTTTAGGTTGCAATTGTGATCAAACAATGTTGTGTCCAAACTTTATTTAATTTTCCCAAGATATCATATGCATGATTTAAAAGTAAAGACATATAGATAAACTAACAATGATATTCTAATATACTCTCAAATGTGTTGTGATTGTCTGTGTCCAGGGTCGATGAATAGTTTGAATGTTAAACATGCAACTTCAGTAGTGGTTGAACTTCTTTTATAGTTTTTTGCACGTGAATTTAATTGGTGGCAAGGAAGGACATGGATTGTAAAGGATTCATTTTGAATGTGTGATCTAGATTTAATTGGATGTGATCCAATGACTAGGAATTTGTTTTTTGTTGATCCATGTGCTTTGATCTATTTTAATGGGAAATAGAATGGGTTGGGTGTCATTTATTGAACACAATGAGTTTAAATGTTGAACAACACAGGAATTATGGTTGACATAAATTCACTTTTATTATGTGCAGGTATGGACATTTATTTAGGATACATAGCTTCAATTCTCATGAGTGGGGGTTGACGTGACTGCTACTTTGTACTTCTAGAATAGACCATTTTGGAAGGATTTATGGTTCTATCTATTTTCTATTTCGGTCAATATGATTTGTACTCTTAAGTATGAAGATACTATTTATGGATAGTTGTGGGCCCAGTCAATGTTTGGGGAAATTTTGGACATAAATTAAAACATATTTGCACTTAATATTATTTACTTTTGTTTAAATATTGGTTGCACAAGTCTCAACTTGTGGTTTGATGGGACTAGTAGTATATCAATTACTGGTCCCTGCACAACATTAGACATCTCTCCCCGAGATGTGGGATACAAGATGGTTTTTCATGTGAAAAGAAAAACACTATGCTAGCCTACGAGATACTCATGTTCATGTGAAAAGAAAAACACTATGCTAGCCTACCAAATACCCATGTTGATGTGTCACATTGTTGATCATGTGGATGTATGGGCAATGAGTTGTTTCATTGTTGAATATGCAAAGGGTGCATATTTTCCACATTATATGTAAATGTAAAAAACGTGTATTTAACTGTGTCATATTCAAATGCTAAATTTTCGTATATTAGTATCTATCTATCATTTTAATAATGTTTTCGCATTAAAGATTCGGAAAATTCTATTTATACATTTTTTTTAAAGTACAAATTCCTAGTGTCGTTGTGAAGTAACTAACACCAAACGTGTTTCAAAATTTACAATATATTTTTACGTGTTTCATTTGGTGATGCATTCCTTACTGTGACGAGAGACCTCATATTTTTCAGCCAAATCCCTAGCCATCATTATTTTTCACCCAAATCCCTAGCCCGTTTTTCCATTGATACCTAATTATTCCATTTCTTTCTCACTCAAGACTAATTATACCAACATAGATCCATCTTAACCACAAATCTAACTTGAGAAGAGAAGGATCAAATTTCATATGACTAATTATACTAGCATAGATCCATCTTAACCACAGATCTAACCTAAGTAGGTAAGGATCAAATTTCATATTGTGTAAACTTATTTGAGAGTGCAAAAAACAACCTAATTCATCTTTTGTTATTGATATATTTTTAAATATATGTCAATATTAATTAATATTAAAATATTTTATTGATAACCTACATTGGATATTTCATTCTATACAACATTAAAATATTTTCTTTTAACAAATCTTTTTCTATATATAGATATATATGAAGTTGATATCACGTATTAAATATCTTGCATATTTTTTTTTACTTCTAATTACCTTACATGAAATTATATTAGGTTATATGGACAATTAATTAAATAAGAATAATAGTTTTTTCATTTTTATTATAGTCGACATTGTTTTTCTATTTAGGAATGGATATACTTATACATTGCCTTCACATTGGATATTGGACTATCGAATGAGCATATGAGACTCAACAATTTTTTTATTTATTAAATATTAAATATTATAAATTTCAAAGAGAAAATTAGATATATAATTTTGAATTTTCCACACAAATATTTTAACTTTTTATCTTTTTGGTTTATTAATTTTTCCCTTTTCATGATAATTATTCTTCTTCTCATGGTTTTTTTTGAAGGTCATAAATAAATATAAAAAAAAACTCATAAATGAATATTAATATCATTTTTTCTTTAACTATGGAAGGTCTTTCATTTATTCTTTTTTCTCATAATAATAAAGAATTAATATTTTTTAAGTATTATTCTGCTAAGGTGTAAATAGTAATATCATTTTTTTAATTATTCTTTTTGCTCATAATAAAAAATAAATAATATTTTCGAAATATTATTTTGCTAAGGCTTACAATTTTTAAATTATTATTTTCCTCCTATTTAGTTTTTTAAAACATCTTAAATGAATACTAATATCATTTCTTTAATTATTTTTTTGTCATGTTTGTTTTTAAAAACATCTTCAATAAATACTAACACTATTTCTTTAAATTTGATTTGAATCATGTATTTAAGTAAACATTCAATTACTTTCACACAAGAAACTCCACCTCAAAAATATCAATTTAACACATGATATAAAACAACATAAATATCGACCATCATCTTGAACCTCGCTATAACATCCACTTGGCATACCATAAGAAAAAAATCATTAAATAAAATTAACATAGCATTACATATTCCAATATTTCGTAACCACTACCACACATTAATAATTATTATATCAAGTACTTGGATTTGATTAACTGATGTGAATTTTTCCCTAAGGTCTCGGTCCTGGTGATATTGAATGAATAGCCTTGAACTTGACAATTTGTAACTTTGTGTTTGGAACTTGGATTATTTTTTCATGTTGGTGATCTGTGTTTTGCCAACCCAACTTGGATTTGATTCATTTACATAATATTATGTGTGGGTGTACCATTACCTGTTCTCAGTTTTGCTGGAACTGAGGTGACCTACAACCCTTCCACCTAGTCACAATCATTGTTTTTTATTTCCATACCCTTAATCACACAGGTTGGGTGCATGGGAGGGGATTTAGGGTAACCAACCACCCCATTCCCCGCTACAGTCAGTCATTTGCACTCCATCTATTCGAAGGAGGAGGTTCCATTGTCGAGGGTTTGGTTTCCTGGTTTTTACACAGAAATTTATGCAATTCGTCACTCAGGTATATTTCTTTGGCCTTGCTATCTCCTTTACATTGAGTCGAATCGAAGAGGTACAATGTTTCTGCAAGAAATTTAGTAGAATGGGTTCCAGTCTGGTTACAAGAATAAGCCAATTCCTTATGATATGTTCTTCCTAGATTTGAGTTTGGGCTAAGCTCAGTTGGAATGATGGAACTTGAAAAGTGCTTCCTCTGCTATGGAAACATAACCGACTCCCCTCAGGTAAATCCCTTATATTTTTTTGCTTTCCTCCATGATTTCGCACATATACTTCCTTTAACTATTCCTTACTCATTTTACTGTCATTCCTTTGAATTGCAGGTTCTCTTGGACTGAGTTCAGTGGGACTGGGAGGAGGCAGGGTTCGATGCTATTATTTCAGCTCTCGGGTATTTCCTATTCTTACCTATTCAGCCACACTCTGTTGTTTGTAATGCCAAACATTGTTAAATTTGGTTGGCTACATATTAGGGTTTCTTCTTGCCCTTACGGTTTTATTTTTATTTTCCTACTTTGTTTTTCTGTCTGAGTACGAGGCATCCCTTAATATCTACGACTGGTATTATTAATGTATACTATAAGTTGATCAGAACTTTCTAGAGAAATTTACTCCCTGAATTTGTTGCATGGCACATTTTGGCTTGTTTTGGTGTAACAATTTTATCTACAATCATAAAGATGTGGGTTTTAGCAAATGTAAGCGTTCTGTTAAGTTTTCTGGTACTAAGGCTAAAGTTGTGCATTCCTTCAATTTTGTTGTAACTCTTTTTTGTTTCAATCCAAGTTTTATATATATTTTGTATAATTGATTCTATTTTCTTTTGTTTGTGTGAATTACAAGTTTGTTTTCTCAAGACCCCATGTATATAGAATTATCAGGTCAGTTGTATATTCTTTTTTTTTTCAGTTACAGGATACAAGGAGGGAAATCTTATGTTTTGATAACCCTTATTTTTTGTTTGAAATTAATTTATCATAAATAAATAAACCATAGAAAAATGTGTGTTTTTATTCTCAAGTTAATCATTTCCAAGGCTTCAACGCACCTTCATTTTGGCTATAACAACTAGTAGTTTCCTTTTTCCATCCTTCCACCGTAAATAAGTTATTCATCTATGATTATTTTCCCCTGTATCTGGACTATTCCTTTGGCTGTCAGTAACTGACCCAGATTGGCGACTAATTTGGTGTAAATTACCCACAGGTAATTTTTTTCTGGTCATCCAATGCACTTTGTGAGTTTATGGTACTATAGAGGCTTACTTACAGGGAGTCTACCAACTTCGTTGTTTCAACAAAACTTTTGGATCTTTGTTGTTTATAGTCTCCCATAAACCCATTTCCTCATGTACTCGGTGCTGCTACAGATCATTCCTAAGTATGATAATTTTTTGACTAAATGAATCTAAAATACAATCAATCATAGATAAACATTTATTTTCAAGAAAAGAACACAAAATAACATTTATGCTAGTTAAACTTCTCAAAAATTTAACTAGATTCTCGTTCTTTGACAAATTGAGCTTTTTTCCTGTTGAATTTTGTAGCAAAGAATAATTTTTAAGAACTCGTGATGAAATTACTGTTTCCTATATAGAGGAGATCATGGCCTGTAGGCTGATGCATTGTCTGAGATCCTCTGCATCACTTTGACTAACAATGGTAGCAACTAGAACTTTTTCTTGTGTGGTTCTAGATCCCATTCTAGAAAAGGGTTTTGTAGGTTGCGAGTAGTTGTAGTTTGTTTGAACTATATTACTATCTTCTTTAATTAATATGGAGATATTATTCTGATCTGCTCTGAACTTATTGTTATCTCTGGTACCTATGTTGGTATGATATTTTCAACCGTGGCTTTACTAGTTTGTGATATATGATTATTGTTTTCTTACATCTGAATATAATACACATATTTTAGGCTTCATGGATACATGATAATGCGGTGGTTGCTTTCTTCCACAAGTCATTTATCTTGTAACCAATCTTTCTAATTCTTTTTGTTTTTTGTTTTCAGTTTTGTAAAGTATGATTAAGAGTATGCTTGCATTCTCGAAAAGGGATTGTTGGGATTGTTTATGTTCACAGAATGTCTATTTTTGGCTAAAGAACATTAGTTGGCTGTGTACTTGTTAGGTATGGCCCGTTTAGACCTTGGACTCAATATATTTTGGCTAGAACACCAACTTTCTTCCACAAGTCATTTATCTTGTAACCAATCTTTCTAATTCTTTTTGTTTTTTGTTTTCAGTTTTGTAAAGTATGATTAAGAGAATGCTTGCATTCTCGAAAAGGGATTGTTGGGATTGTTTATGTTCACAGAATGTCTATTTTTGGCTAAAGAACATTAGTTGGTTGTGTACTTGTTAGGTATGGCCCGTTTAGACCTTGGACTCAATATATTTTGGCTAGAACTGGTGTTCGGTGGCAAAGAATGTGCTGGCAGTGTGCTGTAAATGCAGTCCTCGCTGATGTGCTTTCTGCGTCGCACTTCTTGGATTTACTTTGGATCACGCCTGTATGGATCAACAAACTCATCTTTTGTTCTACTTATGTAAGTTGTTTGTTTGAAACCCAATGGTGTTGGTGGCTTATTTTGATTTCTTGAATGACACATTTTATGTGCTATAGTTATTGGTTGGATATGCTTCTTCTATGAATCTAAACACAGAGGCTAAAATTATAAGAAAGAATAACCACACTGTGTTGACCATAAGGTTGCAAAATTTTAACATACTTATTAACTGATACATGGTGAATTACTAATCATAGACACACTTATCATCATCTGGTTGTTGGGTTATTCCAGATTTTTCATGTCTAGCTTTTAAATGATAATCCTATTTATTCTATTCCATTCTTTCATGTGTCTGTTGTTATATTTCTCCCTTATTCAATACCATTTCCAAGGAAATTGTTAAGTTGCCCTTCTTATTTGAATTATGGAGCACTGAGAATGACTATGGAGACCATTCTAATTTTACTTGCTTATCACCATTCTAATTTTACTTGCTTATCATTTTCTTTGCTTGTAGCATTGAGTTTGACAATGGGTTGTCTAAGTACAAGAATGCTCGAAGAAAATACATTAAACTATATAGACTGAAGTTGGAGTGTCTGCAACAGGATCAGATCAGTTGAAATGCAGGATTATATTGAGAATATATATATTTCTAAATTCTAAATTATTTTTTTATAATTTTAAGCTTTAAAAAGATGTTGGTGAGTATATGATGAGTTTGACTATCTTAATAAAATCCAAACCAATTGTAAGTAATTATGTAGTATCTCATTTCAAACCTCTTTCATGTGTGTGGTGAAAAATGGTGTGGCTTTCTACTGAAACTCCAGTGTAACCATAGTGGCCGATTCAGTAAAATGAATGTTTCTACATGTTTTAATTAGTGATATTATTTTTTCTAAGCTATGAGAGTTGCAATTTTTTTTAAATTTATATTTGTTATTATTATTTAAATATCATCAATCATTGATAAACATTTATTTTCAAGAAAAAAACATAGAATAACATTTCAGCTAGTTAAACCTCTGGAAAATTTAACTAGATTTTCAATCTTTTGGACAATTTGTTGTTCTAAAAATTATACCAAGTACATAGACATAATAAATTTCCTCAAGAAATATTTAATCTATAAATACATAGACATAAGAAATTTCCTCGAGAAATATTTAATTTATCTTCATCTCATAAAATATTGGCATATATTTTATCTGCTGTTATTTTTTGTAATCTGTTATTATGTTGACCACAAATTTATAGAAGGGACCACTCTACCCTTCCAACAAGAAACTACCTATTACGCCCATTCTTCTCCACTGTGCTCCTCAGTTCTAGAGCAGTCTTCACCACTGTGCTCCTCACAGTTTTTCACAATAATTCATTGGCTTGAGGACTCTTGGTCCAACCCAGAATTATTCACAAAATCTCTCTGCATTTTTCTTTATAGATTTCCACTGGTCTCTCTAGCTCAAGAAATCTTTTTCCTTCCCCCTTTTTGACAGCGTCCTATCTTTTTTTTCTTTTCAAAAAGAAATAGGTAGGTATAACTGCCTTAACCGCTAACTTTCCGTAAAAGAGAATTACCGAGGTTGCTTCTGTAAATTTAGGGACTCCACTAAATTCTAAAAGTAGCTAAGTTAATTATTTTTTACTAATTCCCTTAGTGGTAGCTGATTTACAAATCCTACCACCCTCATTGTAGTGTCAATATCCATCACTAGTTTTAAAATTCATAACAAATATAAATATAAATATATTTTAGTTTAGTTAATACATAACAAATATAAATATAAAATATATTTTGGTTTAGTTTACTAATTTTTTTATATAGTTGATTAAGTTATTAGGCCTTAGACGCTGAGGAAACTAGTTTTAAACTTCATAACAAATATAAATATAAAATATATTTTGGTTTAGTTTAGTTAATTTTTTTTATAGTTGATTAATTTATTAAGCCTTGTAATTTATTAGGCTTTAGTGTATTTGTTTATAGGTCTTTTTTTTTGCATATTTGTTTTTAGGTTTTTCTTGCATATTTGATTGGTTTAAGTTGTTTAGAATTTATTAGAAATCTATTAAAATCACATGTTTGAGTTGAAAATTCTTTAAAATTCAAGTGCTCTAGAAATTTAGAAGATTTTCTAAAATATAAATCCATATATATAATTAAAAACTAATTTTACATAATAAAAATCAAAATTAAAAAAAAAAAATTAATCAACCCAAAAGTCTAGAGACAACCATTCATTAGATTCATGTTATATTACTTAAATTTTAATGTGTTACATTAAATTTCATGCTATTTAATTAATAGTTTTAATAGTTTTTCTTTCTTAATAGGATTTGATTTTAATATTACTAAAAGATTAGTTATTTCACATTTACAATTAAAAAAAATAATCAAATCATTTGTATGAAAAATTTCATAGAAATTATGTAAAAATGGTTCATTACACCACAAAAATTCTCCAGTGCCAATAAACAGCATTGATAATATAATATAAAGAAAGCTATATATATATATATATATATAATATATATATAATTTATATGTCATGCATTGAATATATATATATCGTATATATTAACAAAAACAATTTCTATTTTAACTTCTAGCCCCTTCCTACTCACCAAGTAATTTCCCAACCATAGCCAAAAAATTATAATCTGTGTTGAAATTAATAAAATGTTGTTTCAAAAATTTGTAATCTCTGCTCAAAATAATAAAGATGTTTCACAATCTTTGATTATTTCCTATGTTTCAAGCTATACACAGTAAGTGAGAAGTGATAAGAAGCTAGTAGAAGTGATTGTGTTGTTTCAAAAATTTGTAATCTCTGCTCAAAATAATAAAGATGTTTCACAATCTTTGATTATTTCCTCTGTTTTGAGCTATACACAGTAAATGAGAAGTGATTGTTGAATCTGCTGCCAAGCTGTGTATTTGTAACGAATCATTACCACATTGAAGCCAAGAGGGCGTGTGGAGATGGTTAATCCCTTTCCCTTGGTTTTCTTTTTCTTTCCTTTAAGCATTTTTTATCTTGCTTGCCTACATGCTGCATAGTAAAAGTCTATAGTAGAAATATGGAATTTTGAAGGAATTTTTTTGAGTCCTTTTAGTGAGGATGTTAAACAAAAGAAATGAACACAAATTCATAAATTCTGCATAGTAAAGTATACAGTAGAAATATGAAATTTTGAAGCTTTGACAGGCCTCCTCTTGTCACAACGAATATTATTCTGTCTATCCTTGTCATGGATTATCTTGTCTATAAAGTTTCAAGCTATGTTTCTGATGATGGAGAAATAATGTTGACTTTTGAAACCCTTTCAGAAACTTCAGAATTCGCAAGGAAGTGGGTGCCATCTTAAAAAAAT
>APFE031592298.1:45258-72943 GCA_000404065.3 Pinus taeda | reverse complement strand
TGGACCCTATGTTAGGTTGGGTGGACCCACCTATGGTTTTGTGCATGATTTTCGCACATGTTTTTTGGACGCGATGGTTTTCGGTCCATGGTTTTGGACGCGATGGTTTTTTGGTCCATGGTGTTGGATGCCTCAGCATGTATAAATATGTATTGTAACATTAAAAGGAACATAATGAAAAATCAAACTGGTAGTCCCGGTTTTGGGATCCAGTGGGAAATCTCTGTGTATATGTGTTTTATGTGTTATGCTCTCGCATTTTTATTTTCCCTGTGATTTAGAATTCGTATGCAGGTAATTTCTGTATGGGGTTAAGACCTACAAATGTCTATATATTTCGTCATCCTACCTCAGCTTTGAGTTAATAAGTTTCACACCCCTCTAGCGGGCACGATATTCCCACTTGGCGATAAGCTTCGGACATTCCTCCGTGGCATGTGTATTGACCCGAGTGACTTGATTTCTATCGAGACTTTGGCAGACGAATTTGACACCCGTGCTAATCCACCATTGACAAATCCTTTAGGACTAGAGTTATTGTGGTTAAATACTAACAGTTCCACACCTACCAAGATTCATGTTCCTTTGTCTATACTTCACCCTATGGCAGAGTTTGACACGTCCTTACCTTCTGCATCAGCAGTATCATCTACCATGACATCATTGCGACCTTAGTGTGGCTATACCCACTCCTTCATCCACACCTCTTACTTCTTATTGGGGAATTACACCAGTTTCTTCTATGACTCCTGCAAATTTCTCAAACATTCTCATGCCCACACCATCTCCTATGCTGACCATAGCACCTCAGCGTAGTCAGGCGATAGGATCAGGAATCCTTACACTACGTTTTTCCCAACCAACTATTCTTGTCCCTCAGTTAGGCATGGTTACTTCCATTAATATGTGGGGGGGATCACCAGTTCTCCCTGGTCATCCTAGGGGAAATGACGCTTCTAGTATGTCACAAGCTTGGTACAATTCAATTTTTGGAGAGGTGCCACATACCGGTAATTTTACTGGGGAGAAAATTTACCTGGGGGCAGCCTCACTGCCAGTACCATTTCTCACACAAGTTATCCTCCTTATGTTAGTCCTACTACGAAGAGTGGTCCTTCGTATATCTATAAGGACAACTCCATCAACAACCATGATTTTGGGGGTCCTTTTCTCCTAGGAAGCACTTGATATGGGCGGACACATCCATTTACTAGTCATGCTAGCCCGCAAGAGTCCTATGCTGGGGAAAACCCTTTTCTTCATCAATAGGGTCATCATTCCACTCATATGAAGGGACCATACGGTTGGTCAGGGGGCTCTCCCGCCTATGACCCATTTAGTCAACTTCGAAATCCTTTTTTATCTTCTCTCAATTTACCAGATTTCGCGAAACTGACTAATGACCTCATCCATCATGATCCTTGGTGGGCATCTATGCCTACCAAATTACCATTCGATATTCCTAAGTTTGAAGGAAATCCTAGGGAGAATCCATCCATGCATATTAAAACTTATCATTTGTGGTGTTAATCCAATTCTTTGGTGGATGATTTTGTTAAAATTCGCTTATTCCAACATACATTAACCGAGGACGCTGCAAAGTTGTATATCGAGTTAGATACTACATCCTATGGTGACTTTGCCTCCCTTGCTCAAAATTTCTTGACACACTTCCAATTGCCCACACGGTATGATATTGACTCTGACCTCTTGTCTAATTTCAAGCAACATGATGCCACATTAATCTATGATCATATTTGTGAGTGGCGTCATCGAAAGTGGCTAGTAAGAACTAAGTTACCTGATGAGATCTTACATAAATGGTTCATTCGATCTCTCTAACCTCAGATTTCCAAGGATGTGTTTATGTTTCAAGTTGTTACTAAGGAATAAGCCATTTTATCCACCCAACATATGGTTCTTGTTTATTCACAGTTGGGTGCATTTTACAAAGTATTTCATAATGCCCCTAGGCCTTCTGTTGACCCTCCCAAGCTTGTTCCTAGCCCACATGTCAATGGTGTGATCAGGGCCGTTTCTGATTCTATGAGCCAACTTGCTACCCAAATTGGGAAATTAATTGTTTCATCTCAAGCCCTAACAAGTGTGTTTGGCTCTGCTAAAGCACCCCCTCCTGAGTAGTCTAGCAATGTTCTCACGTTGAAGTCCACTCAACCCAAGAAAAACAAACAATCCGGTGGTAAAAATAATAATAAAAGAAATAAAAAAAGAATCAAAATTCTCAGGAGTCTAAACCCAACCCTTAGATTCAGGGAGGGGGCACTAGTGAACTTCGTCATAAATTCAAGTTCCCTTGTAAATTTTGTGAAACTTTATTAATGAATTCCCTCAAATGGATGAAGTAAATAGGCTTCTTTGACCACCATACACTCAACAACCTGTCGTTTTGACTCATCGTTTCCCTAAACAACCCCAAAAATAGATTGTTGCTCAACCCTATCGACCTCCGCAAGGGGGAAATGAGGGGTCATCTTCTCATACTTGTCTTCATGTGCAAAGAAGATGTCAATGTGACTACACGAGCCAAATATTACGATGTTCCTGAGTCGAGTTCTCTCTCTAAGGACTCATCAGCTCCACCTACCTCCACTGGACCTCTCACTTTCGATAAGCCTAAGGAACTTGTCTATCGCCCTTCTAAGGGTGTTCTTCAGAAGACAACACACAATCCTTTTGCTAGGGCTGCTCAACACTACAATATTATTGAAGATTTGGCCTAGACTCCTTCTACCATATCTGCCTTGGAGATTTTGCAAAGTTGTCCTCAACAAGCAAAGCCTTTTTGTCTACCATTTGTGGATTTGATCCACCTGACTCTAATATCATCGATTTTAACGTCGATAAATTTGCTCCTCGCCTTTCACATCATATTTATTTCCAGATCATCGTGTGTGTTTCCCATAAGAATATTCATCACACTTTGGTGGATGAAGGCTCTTCCACATGTGTCATGTTAGCATCATGCTGGAAGGCTATTGGCTCTCCCACACTCACCATGTCCAACATAACTCTCCAAGCTTTTGACAAACACAACTCTGTCCCAAAGGAGGTTATTCCAAATTTTTCCATCAAGTTAGGGGGCGGAAACTGTCCATGTTGATGTCAAGGTTGTCGATGCCATGTTAGATTACAACTTATTCCTTGGTTGTGGTTGTTTTTATGTGATGACCACAGTTGTTTCATCTGTATTCTGTGTACTTTTATTTCCTCGTGAAGGAATAATTGTCACTATTGATCAACTTGTATATTGCGTGCCATCGGCTCAAATTTCCACCGCTGATAATTTTGTTCCAATTGTAGGACATCACCTTGGTCAGTTTCAGAGTGTTGGTGCAGGGCTATTCAAAATATCATCCCTTATTGGGGTATTTTCTCAATTACCACTACTTGAAATTCCTTCTACATCTTCTAAATCTCCTATGCATATGATCTCTTCTCGCACCTATGGATCCCATAGACCTCATGATCCTTGGGTGGTGTTGTCAGATCCTATGGAAGTTGATCAAGCTAGTGAGCACCTTCACCACCTTTAGTGGAAGAGATTGCCTCCTTGGTAGTCCCGTCAGCACCCCCTGATGTTGGTCAAAAACTCCATTACAATATGGAATATGACCAAGTTCCTTTGTCCACACGGGTCATCACTCTGCTTTTTCCATGTGACTCTATTATGAAACCAGCTCAAGAAAAGATAGATCAACGCCTTAGAATTCAGCCTCTTCGAGGGGGCAACCTCCTTTACATTACATAAATGAACAATTCTTCGATTATACAAATGACAAAACCTCCTTTATATATATAGGAGTCTAAAGAGTCACAACATAACCCAACCGACCTAACAATAATAATATAAAGCCACAGAAATAACAATAGAGGGATTCTATGGGGCACAGTAATAACAATATGGGGATAATATGGGCACAAAAATATTAATAAGGGATGCAACTACAACATTAATGGGGTAATCACTAGTATTGTAGGGACCCAACAACACCCCTATGAACTACATAAATAGAGGGAATATGGAGTTCATTTGGATAACACTTCATGGATTGTGGTCTGAAATATCGCAGAGGGGGAAAATAAGTAGTGGAGGGCTGAAGTCTGAAAGAAAGGATTTCTTCTTAAGCTAGGATTTGTGGAAGAGATGCCTTGGTACATATATTGTTGACAGTCTCTTGTTGGTGGATCTGTTGGAAAGAAGGAATGCGTGACTTGGCATCTAGAGGTGGAAATTTTATGTGGTTATGGGTCTTGGATATATCATTTGATTTGATTCTATAAGAAGATATTTTTTTTGGGTTTTCCCCTTAGAGGGGTTTTTCCCTTGCTTGTGAGCCTATATCTTATGTTCTTTTGTTTTTGTGATCTTCATGTTCATGTTATGGTAATTGTTTGATGGAAGTTTCAGAAATAAAGATTAATAAAGAAGAAAATTAAATTCACAAGTAATTACTATAGAAAGGAAAATCTAAATTAATCTACGGGCCTTATGATTTTCCAACATGGAATCAGAAGACCACATTATTGAATTCTCTGAGGTAATCCTAGAATCTGATCCTGTGAGTATGTCTACTTTGACTTTGAGGGTCAAAATAATGGATATGCAGTAATTTCTCTGAAACAGTAATTCACTTTCTCTAGAAATTGTATTTGGTTCATGATACGTCCTGAGATCACACGGTTAGCATCTAGATCAAATATTTCTTAAGAAGTTCATCTATATTCTATAATGATCTTTCTCTATACATATAATGGCAATAAATTCGCTATATTACTCAGTGGTAGAGCTTCAATATAATTCATAGTGGCATGATCACTGTGAACGGTTTTGCAATCTCATATACTCAACTCTATGACTCTCGCATGGTTCCCGCATACATTAGGCTCTCATGGAATCGTTACATTGACATCATAACTTTGTTATGTGGGTTTTCTACATAAATTGGCCGGTATATTGTTAGTTTTTGAAAAGCTCACTCTAACTGACAAGTAATTACTTGAAAATGCAATTCAAAGTATTATGACAACTCAATAAACAGTGGCAATGATGACCCCTATTTGATTGGTCCTTCTAAGGAACCATAGCTCTTTGGAAATATCATGTAGGGTTGCATATAAAAATTTTGAAAGGATAATTTAGGGCATATGGTAAGACCCTAGCAAGGGTTGAAGTAAAAATGAAAGCTAGGGCTTGAAATCAAAACTCTAGAGGTGATGCTTCCGCTAAAACCCTTATAAGGGTTAATTCAAGAAATGTAGGGTTTGTAACAAGAACTCTAAAAGTACACCCTATAAGAAACCATAGAAACCCTAGATTGACATAATTGACATCATGCTCTTCTACATTTTTCTTGGTTGTACTTGTCAATAAAAATTGCAACTACATAATAAAGGAAGCAATATGAGAAGGATGGAAGATCAAAATAAAAGTAACACTCATGCTTGTTGATGACTCCTTGAAAATGATGAGCATGATGAAAAGAGGGAACTGTAAGGACCCTGATGGAAATGATATTGAAAATTCCAGTTGATGAGTTCATTTCAAAAACACATTGATGATGGAGCAGAACCTTGTTGCAATTTGATGATAAAGCATGCAAATAAATGTTGAATTATGAGGGAGAAAATAGCAATATTTGACACCTTGTCTAAGAGGCTATTATAATTTGACAACTCTAATATTGATGATCTATTTTGGATATGACTTGGATACCCAAAAGGACAAATTTCAAAATCATGTGAAGAGGTTGGAAGTAGAGTTCGTTTGATGATATTGATCAACATCATATATGGTCTCCTAAAGAAAGAGAAAGAATTGATAATAACAACTCCAATGAAGAAGATATTGTAGCTTTCTTATTAGTTTAATGAGCACTTTGATTAAAAGTGAACACATGGAGAAGGATCCTTGTACAATATGGAAATAAACAATGTAGAAGAATGTTGATCTCAAGGGAAGCCAATAAGCAGAATCTGATATTTTGACAAGAGACCATCATATTGAGGTAATGTTTTATATTGATGTTTTGGTTCGGTTATCTGGTTGATATATGTTTTTGTTACTTGAAATCATGTTGTAGAAATGCATAGTGGTAGTTGAAGCAAGTGTATCTATGATTGTTTGTTTTGAAGTCAATTCAATGAATACATGGATTGAGTTGATGGATTTGGTAATCATTGAAGGATTATGTAGTCAATATGTCTATATAATATTGTGATTGAAATGAAACAGTACAAAAATATAACCTGATGTTCATATGATGATGAAGATCACTTTCATGATTAGAAGAAGCTATGTTTAGCTCTACTTTGATTGGCTCAATATAATGCCTCTGGTAATAATGAATAAAGGAAAGTGATATGCAAGATTGATGGCTTGAGCCTTATCATAGATTAGCTCCAGAAAGACAAAATCTATATATGATGAGATACTAAGGGATGGAGGAGCCATGCAGCTACTCGAAGATCTCCATGAAGAACTAGTAGTTGATGGATGGATGAAGACATGTTAAAATAACTTGTGGTATTTACTTCCCAATTAAAAGGAAGTAAGGAATCTCCTCTATGCTTGAGAGGGAGTACAAAATCTCCTTAAATGTTTGAAAAGGAGCAAGGATTTATTCCTTGATCAAGAGGGAATGAATGTCTTCTCTCCGGTTGAGAGCGAGTGATGGTGTGCATTATATTCTCTTCTTCATGTGTCATGTACTAGGCCAGGATAACATTCGTACGTCTAGTGAATGCCATGGAGGAAGAATGGGGTCATGAGTATTAGATAAGCATCTAACATTGATACTCCTTAAGGATATATAATCCAAGATAGGAAGTGAATCAACACTCTTTGAGGATTGGACAAGTGTACAAGACAAGAGTCGTCGAAGAGGATTGGAATTCTTTGAGGATGGGTAAACCAAGATAAGAATAATCCTAAAAGGACATACCTGGTGAACATTTGGATGGGGTATGTGCCTTAAGAGGTAGTGTGGTGTCTCATGTAAATCCTCCCAACATTATGCTCTGATATAAATAGAGCTTGCCAGTTAAAGGCCTTACTATGTTCACAATGTTGGTTAGGATGTTGATGCTTAAATATGGCTTATCGATCCGACTCTTCTTATGAGAATATTTCAGTTTGAGAGTGTCCTTGTACCAAGTGTACAATTATGAATACCTCCCTAGTTAAGAGGGAGTGTTGGAGTATGTAACTAGTTTTGGTCTTCATAATTTGTACCATTGTCTATTTTATGTAAAAAGCAAAAGAAAAAGAAAATATTTTTTTCTAGACAAGCATGTTCTTCATTCTTCTAGTTTTTGAGTCAAAATAGTCAAAGTCCTATTTGGACCTATTGTAAATAAAAAGGAAAAATAATTTTTAAATATGTACTTTTGGGTTAGAAAACCCTCTAGGTGTTAAGTAAGCCTACATGTCAAGTCATCCATGCCCCAAATAGGTGTAATTTTTATGTGGTTATGGTTCTTGGATATCTCATTTGATCTTATTCTATAAGAAGAGAATTTTTTGGGTTTTCTCTTTAGAGGGTTTTTTCCCTGGCTTGGAGCCTATATCTTGTGTTCTTTTGTTTTTGTGATCTTCATGTTCATGTTATGGTAATTGTTTGATGAAAGACTCAAAATTAAATATTAATAATGAAGAAAATTAAATTCAAAAGTAATTATCATGGAAAAGAAAATCTAAATTAATCTATAGGCCTCCCAATTTTCCAACACCCTGTAACATCCTCCCTCGGTCCTTCTTGTTGTCCATATGCAATATACAAAAGTGAAGGTGGAAAATATCTAAAATAAGTTTCAAATGGGTACTTATCGGTAGAAATGTGGATTTTTATAGAGTGTTGTATATATACCATTTTTTCGTCCCAAGTCTTCATATGCTTTTGATTGTAACCCCACAAAAGTTGCACCAAAATATTGTTGACTACTATTTTCCCATTTGTTTGTGGATGGAACATTGTAAACCTCTTCAACTTCATGTCCATATTCTCCCACAATGTAGTCCAAAATGACCTACAAAATATTGTGTTCCCTGTATGAAATGATGCTCCTCGGTATCTCAACATGCACTCAGGCCTATCCAAAGAACAAGTTTTCAACTTCTTTCCCATTGATGGAATATTCACAATTCATTAGAACACACATATTACTAAAACTACCAACTACCACAAACAAGCAATCATGTCCCTTCTTGTTTGTAAACCTTCCACAAATTCCATGGAAATGCTTTCCCAAGGACATTTGGGTACAAGAAAGGGATGATATAGACCCTATTCCCTATTACTAGTCTTGTTGGTAGAACAAAGCATGCATCCTATTATTAACCTAGCTACATCTTCTTATATCTTGGGCCAATACACATACCTTTGCAAGTTGTCCACTATCTTCCTGACGCCAAAGTTCCCAGCAACCTTGGAGGTGTGAACCTCTATAATTCACCATATTCATTCACGTTTAGGAACACGTAACTTTTCCAACCTAGGAAGTAACCCATCTTGGAGATGGCATTCAATTGTGTTTGTCACCATCATGCATATGACTCTATCTCTTCAACTGTTGAAATGCCTCCTTGAATTCCTAACCCTCTAAATTTGCCTTTTTCTATGCATCATGGGTGAATGGCTCCATGTGCATAAGAGTTCCCAAATCTATGATCTTTGATATGGGTGGCCTTGAAAGCATGTCGACTGACTTGTTTGTGTTTCCTTCTTATACCTGATCACAAAATGAAACTACTATAGAAACCCCATCCACTTGTAATGTCTGGTCTATTGTAGCTTACATTGGTCATATAGGTACTATAGTGGCTAGTGATATGTGTGGATTACTATCTCATTTCCCATCAGATAGTGTTCCCACTTCTTCACAACATGCACCAATCCATATAGCTCCTTGTCATAGGTAGGGTAATTGAGAACTGCCCCATGAAATACTTCAAAATGGTAACATACAAGCCTTCCTCTTTGCATCAAGATTGTTCCCATATCATACCCACTTGCATCTATCTCCACTTCGAAGGGCTACTACAAGTCCTGTGATGCCAGAATTGGTGCTTGAATGATCTTCTTCCTTAAATCTTTAAAGGGCCTTTATTGATCCTTCCCCATTGGAAACTCTTGCGACTCATTGTTACAACATGGAGTGGTGTTTCTATCAATGAAAACAAGGCTATGAATTTTATCAACTACCATGTTTCCGCAATGAAACTCCTAACCTCAAAAAAAATTGTACGCATCGTCCACTGCATGATGGCCTCCATCTTGGCAGGATCTATCTTGAACTCTCCTCCACCTATCACATACCCTATATACGCCATAAAATATTTTACGAACTCCCCCTTATTGATACTTTCCAGTAGTCAGTGCTTCTCTAATGTCTTTAGCACCTGCATCAAAAGTGAGATGTGCTCCTCCTAGGTCTATATACCAATATGTCATTGAGATAGATAATAGTAAATGAATCTATAAATTGGTGTAGTATATCATTCATTAACCTCATAAACATAGTTTATGAAACATAGTTTATGCATTGCATAGGCCAAACAACATGACTAACCACTCATATACACCTTTCATTGTTTTGGAGGTAGTGTTCTAGGTATCTTCTTCTCTCAATTGAACCTGGTGATATCCAGACTTTAAGTCCAACTTGGTGAAGTATTTGGATTGCTATAATTAATCCAGTAGATAATCTTTCCTAGGAAAGACAGTGCTTGTTCTTGAGACAAATTTTGTTTAACACCCTATAATCAATACACTTCCAACAAGTCCCATCCTTTTTGAAACAATGATGATGGGCGGCCCATATGGTGAGGTACTTGTCCAAATGACACCTTGTTCCATAAGTTGTTGTAGTTTATTCTTCACATCACTTGCTTCTATAATAGAGTACATGTACAACTCGGTGATTGGAAATTTGGATTTTGGCAATAGATAAACTTCGTGCTCCACTTCCCTCTTGGGTGGTAGTCCTTTAGGCTCTTAGAGAACGCCCTTGTATTCTTATAGAAACTAATCTGATTGTTATTTCTGTTCCTTAGTACTCCCCTCCATGGATCACTTTCCTCTTATTAACTCTTCTATAAACTAATTTTCTCTTAAAAATAGTAAAACATACTTCTTTCTAGAAATTATCAATTTATTTGCTTGGTTGGCACTTACTAGTGAAATTTTATACTTGCCCTTGTGTGAGTTTGATCTGAAATTGTATTAGGGGATTTCTTCCTCTTTTCAAAAATAAAATAAAACAAAACTTAGGACCATGTCGATGCTTTGCAAGGTTAAAAATGGGTCTTGAAACAACGGGTTTTCCAAATGTCTCCTCTCGTCATGAATTAGTCTTCATATGTAATTTAACATAATGAACATAATAACACATAATTCGTGCAAACATAAAGAAGAGAAAGACAAAATGTTTGTTGATGGAGTTCACCCCTCCTGGGCTACATCTTTGGGCTTGTCACCATGATTAGACCACTCATATATTCAGTATCAAAATGAAGTACATAAAAAATTGTTGCAGGTAAATATGTGGCTATTACCCCTACAAGGTAATTTTCTCCTACAAAGAACTCTCACAACAGGAGAAACTCAAAACATTTGTTATAGACATATTTGGGCATTGCAACCCCAATCTTATATGTCCATAAACCAAGGGCCTCTAAGTCCCTCAAAGTGTTGTTTCATACTCTAAAGGAATAAGATCAGCTGATTACATCATCTCCCAGAAGTTCTCCATGAAAAACTGCTCAGAACTGGTCAAAACTGGACCATCTCACCTGCTCCATGGTCAAAGTGTGATGCATCCCACCTAATGAACACAGGGGGTGCGATGCATACAGAAAAGCCCTTCCATGGGGTGCAATGGATGAGAGTAGACAAATGGCAGAGACAGTTTGCAAGGTGGATGATCATGGAATCTTCCAGAAACTTCTCCTGTAACACTTGCCTCTCTGAATTCGCCCAGGGATGAGAAAGAGATCATGAAATCTCCAAGTGGAACTGAGAGCTATTAGAGAAATGACACTAATCAAAAACCCAGAAGCTGACTCACCCACCTGCAAACATCTATATATGGACCCCTCATCCTAGAGATCTAGAGGCTGGAATTTTGCATCTTGTAAGGAAGTGTTGTTGGTTTCTTTGTGGAACATCATAGTGTTGGGTGATCTAGTTTTTCATGAGGTGAAGAAGGGCTTTCATGCTGGGAGGATGGCGCTGGGTCAGATCAATGGGTTGTAATCCTCTCTTCTACTACTTCTATCAATAAAGCTATTTGATTTTTCCTCCATAAATTTCTTGTATGTCTTTGAATATTGAATTGATATACACATTTGTATGGTCAATATATATATGATCCTATATTGTTTATGATTGTAGATCTCTATGCTTTGATGGTATTATGCTGATTTAACTCTACAGGTGTTCTTTGAAGCGACAAAAGCAAGGAAGGAGCGGCAAATATCTGTCAAAAGGGAGAGGAAACAAGCAAGGAGCCAAGCAAAAGACTGAGGTTGGTACTCTCTGCTTCTCTCTCATCTACTTCTCATATAGGAAAACACAAGTGACTGTAGTTTGTTTGTTTCTAATATAGCTATCCATCTTAGTGGGACTAGCAGCTCTGAATGGACACTAGTTTTCCCGATAAAAAAATGGCAACTCCATTGGGGAGCAAATAGCTTGTTTGCTTGTTTCTAGTTTGTTTGCTTTATAAACTACAGACGGAGCCTGAAGTTATTCCTGCTAGCCTTCGAACTGCTTTTGCCATGCAACTGCAAAGTAGATAAATGCTGCTTCAGTCAATCTCTGAGTTAGTTTATGAATTAAACATCTGACTTGCAAACATCCTAAGTGCCATGGTGGTGGCTCAAGTAACCTCATTAGATCAGCCCCTATACTTTTTATTTACTGACTATCATTAGCTCAGCCTAAACCCCTAAACTAAGTTGCAAACTGTGAGCAAAAACCAAGCTCAGTCTCGTCCCTGGACCATCGCATTGTCTCCCTTTAACAATCTGGATGCATCACACCTCCCATGTACTGTAGGTGAGATGCATCCTTGTTTCCCTGTGTTACAGGTGCGATGATCAGATAAGACTGTTTTTACCTCCAGATTTTGGTTTTTTCTTCATTGTCTTCAACTTTATTCAGGTGTTTTGTTGTCTGTGATCAGTATACCACTGTTGAAACTCCCTTCCTTTACATTATCCAGCCTCCATTGTACAAATAATTGTGAATGTTTTTATGTATTTTTCGCCATTTACAGTTCTCCTTTGCAAACAATAGCTTAATTGAACTATCGTCTTTTGATTTGAAAGTGTCGCAAGTGTCGTTTTCAGTCAAAGAAAAGAATCCTCCTCTTTTTGATAATCGATTACACTGTTACTCTTGTATTTGATTTGAATTAATAGTATTTCAAGTGTCGAAAGCAGTTTTCAATTCAAAATTGCAAGGTGTCGTCCTAGTCTTCCTTTTGTCTTTTGAAAAGAAAATTGTTAGTACTGTCACTTTGAAAGAAAGATAGTTCATATTTGTACTTAGCATTCTTTTTGTCATTCACACATTAAGAAAGCGGAAAACAAATACATGCATGTGCATTTGCTTTTAGACTGCTTGTGGGGATTGATTTAGGACAATGCATCTTAGTGTGTGCTCTCTGCTCTTTGTTGAAAGAATTTCACTTCTCTTTCCTTAGTAGCTAGAATTTTCATTGCAAAAAGAGAAATAAATGACTATTTATCATATTAGATTGCACATTTAGGAATTGTATATCTACATCATGCAGTGAACCTTAAAGGCAAACTTCTTAAGAAATAGCAACTGTAAAATAAATTCCAATGAACATAAAAACGCTTTGGAACCTAATGCACAACATTTAGAAGTCTAGGCTAGAGACGTATTCCGACGTCATAAAGCTTGGTAACTATTGCTTTCATTGTAGGTTGGGTGATTCCTCCTCTTTGAGACGATAAGTGCCAGTACGGACTTGTGCTCCCACATACTGTCGAGTATATATTGGGAGACCACAATAGGCTATAATCCTTTATCCTTAGCAAGCCATGTCTACCACCCTATCGATCGTAATGCACTAAATACAGCATTCGGGAAGATTGACTGCCGTACCGTAAAAAGTATTCTGCAGTTTTGTGATTGGTTTGGTAATCCCTCTGTCTAGATTTTCGGAGTAGTCACTTTCGTTCCTTTTCAAACTCCTTAAAAGAAAAGGTCCATCTGAGCACTTGTCACTTCAGGCTCATTACAAATCGAAGGTGACTAGAGTCATCTTTAGCTTTTTCTCGTCTCTTAAAAATTGAAAAAGCAAGTTGTGTCAAAGCGTCATAAAATTCATTTAATTCGGAATAACATTTTGCCCTTTTTATTTTGAGTTGATCAAGTAATCCGCAATCGTGGAAGAGAGTCAATCAAAACTCCGTCGTTTGCGGAGACTAACGAGTCAACCATCTTTGACTCTGGAAACGAAACCATTCCGGGCCAAGCGAACTCATTTAACTGGGTCAAAGTCTCTTAGTTTGTTTGAAACTTGTGTTTCAACATCCTCAGAGACTCCAGTTACTCCAACTATTTCTGGTATCCCTGCCTCTACAGAAGAAGTTCCACAATTACAAGAGGACATTAGAACTGATCCTAGTGTAATGATAAACACCTCTATTCCTAAACTAGCCCCATCTAGGGCTGATTCAGAAGGTGTCACCCCTCCAACATATGTCGCTGCAGAGTCTACACCTTCTTTAGCACCAGAAATATTTTACGGACCTGACAGTCTACCTCTTCCACCTGGACTAATTGCTATAGAAGAGATTACAGAGGATCTTCAATCCAGTACCCCATTGAATTTTGGAACTGGGATCCACCTATATCCTTCTACAACAAAATTTAGTCATCCTTCATTGCAAGTTCCTGTAGAATCGCTAGGAAATCTTTTGGATAGACTCGACATGTCTGAACAACCATCGACATCTAGGACTATGTCATTTAACACAGCAGCAACAGAACCTCCTACCACCACTTTGACAATGTTCACTAGTATACCATCTGTCCCAACTAGCTCTCAACCGCTAGATGAAGTCCACCCAGGGACTGTTTCGACAGTATGGTCTGTTCCCGTTTGTTCGTCTGGAATTATATCTGTAATTTCTTATGTTGAGTCTCAGCAAATTGATCCTTCACAACAATATCAATTTCGACAGTCCGGTCTCTAGAGGCCAATTTTTCCTTTAAACACTGGATTGTTGCCATATGGGGGGCAGTATGCCCTTTAATTATTCCCTCCAGGAGAACAACCATATGGGAGTTCACAATAGAATTCGTGTCAAGCTGGACTCACATCCAGTGGTTGGGTGCCAATACTGCCTCAACAACCAAGAGTTGTATATTCAATGCAACCAAATCTACCTGTGTCGAATATCCCCACTATGTCGGCTATTGTGACGGTGTCGCAAGTACAGGCATTGCCTGTTTATGTCAACCTCAAGTCTCTCATGTCGTAATACAACAGCTTCTTGTCTCCAAGACACAACCACAATCACCAATTAGTGGCTCCTTAACTGAAGCGAATCAGGCTCAAACAGGTACTATCACCCCTCATCTTGGTCAAATATCCAGTATTGGACAACAACAAATGGTTTCACAACCATGGCTAGTGCAATATCAACAACTGCAATTCCAACAAGCTTACCAAGGACCTGAGCAACAAAGCTTTGTGGGTAATGGGCAGTCGTATATTCAAAACAGTCACCATCAATCATATCATAATGGTTATGCCCATCAACCTTATCAAAGTTATTAGCATCAAATACATTATGCTAGTATGCAAAGACCCACTACTCAGGCGATCCCATCTTATCATGGGTATGCTTTGCCAAACCTGAATCAATAGTTGCCTTTCTTAGCAACTTTAGAATTACCAGATCTGAATCAGCTAACAAATGATCCAATTGCTTATGCCCCTTGGTGGTCGGCGATTCCTCATAAACTTCCGTCAGATATTCCTAAATTCCATGGAAATATGGGTGAAGATCCGTCAAATCATGTGATGACCTTTCATCTATGGTGTTCATCCAACACTCTCAATGATGATTCGATTAGGCTTCGCCTTTTTCAGTGAACGTTAACTGGTTCGGCAGCAAAATGGTACATCAAATTTCCTAGAGCTTCATTTGATAACTTCAGAACCCTTGCCACCACCTTTTTAACCCATTTTCACTTACCAATAAGGTATGAAACAAGAACGGAGCTTCTTACCAATTTTAAGCAGATGACAACCGCTCACATATCTGATCATATTCATGAGTCTCGGCATCATCGTCGAATGGTGAAAACATATGTTCCTGATCAGCTGCTAGTTGAATGGTTTATTAAGTCAGTGTTACCTTCTATTACAGAAGATGTGGCTAAAGGGGGAATTGTCACTGAAGAGCAAGTCATCGCTCTTGTGCAATATATAGACTTGATCTATACTCAGTCTGGCATGCTCTATGACAAAATCCCTAATGCTCCTAGACCAGAGTTTTATGTTCCTCCTCCTCCTAAATCAAACAAAGACTCTCATGCCAGCGATGGCGTGATAGGCATGACAAGCACAAAAACCACAAAGGCTACATCTAAGAAAGCCCGCATGGTTTTTGGTCAAAATGAAAATGAAGAACTTCTTGCCTCGGAGGTTAATGTCATTTCGACCGACAAAGGCAAAGAACCGAAGCAACCAGGGGGCAAGAAGAAAAATAAAGGAAAAAAGAAGAAACAATATGATTCGTCTCCTGAAAAATCTTCTGCAGACCCTTCTGGGCAAAAGAAACCCGATCATCCATGTTTTATATGCAATGAGGATCATTGGACGAGAGATTGTCCACATAAAGCTAAGATTAAGAAGTTCTTCAAGAGCTCAAAAACCTCAGCGGTATTAACTGATCCGTTTCCAAACCCAGAAACCAATCTGGTTGCTAGCGACAATGCTTCCCCATCCCAAGTGCTTATGTTGTCCATTTCGAAACAAAAAAATGATGCTTTGATATCAACAAGGAATAAAGATTACGGGAATCCACATCTGTCGAACAACAAGGCTATTGATCAACCTAGTAGTTCGATAAAAACTTCGACCGAAGTTGTGCCACCCATCATTCCTGAGCTAACGATAAAGCCACCAAAGGGAGTAGTACACAAATCGACATTTAATCCTCGTGCCTGATCAACACATAATTATAATGTAGTAGAGTATCTGGCCCAATCGCCATCCGTTATGTCGACACTTGAAGTACTACAAAATTTCCCCTCCCAAAAGCAGGCTCTATTATTAGCAATAGGTGGGATTGACCCAGCAGATCCCAATCTTGTGACCTTTAATCATAAAGGATATGAACCATAGTTACCAGCTCAACTCGTTTTCCTCATCCAAGTGAAAGCTCTCAACAAAACTGTTCAGCGAACAATTATTGATGAGGGGGCATATACATGTATTATGTCAATGAGTTGCTGGAAAACATTAGGCTCACCACCCTTGTCGTGATCATCAACGACGTTAAAAGAATTCGATGGATGGACATACACCCCGTACGGGATTTTAAGTAACTTGCAAGTTGAACTGGGGGGCAAAACAATAGAAATTGATGTTGAAGTTATCGATGGAAACCTCGATTACAACATCCTACTAGGAAGGCTCTGGATTTATGCTATGGCTATTGTTGTGTCAACATACTTTAGGAAGATTACATTTCCTTTTCAAGGGGGAATTACAATCGTTGACCAACAAACCTTCCTCCCCAACATCTCAGAAGTTACGGGAAGCATCCCCATGATCCATGGAAGCTCTCAATCGCTTCAAAATATCGGAGTAGGCCTCTTAAAAGACCCTACTTTAATGGGTACTTTTTCCCTACCACCTCCGAGTAATCTGGCGGAAGTGGCCACGGTGGAAACCTGCAATATGATATCTTCTATATCTAAAAGATTAAGAAGATTCCCGAACATTTTGTCAGCATGGATCATCGCCAGGTATTTCCCCCAAGCCCAATAGAAATATTGTAGCAATCAATTTTCTTGGCCTGGGGGGGCAAACCCAAATCAACGCTCATCGAGTGTTTGGATAGATAGGTCTAAGGAATACGGTACCTCTTCAAATCCTTGGTCGCATGTACATTCTACAGACGAAGGAATCATTCAGTCAATGATGATAGGAGAGGCACCATGGGAAGATCACCACCATCGTTCCCATCTTCCGGATTACCATGAAGACTATTCCAGTGACCTTAATCGTCCTTCAGTTTTGATTTTCTATCAAATACTATAAATACGGTGGATTACGAGGACAGTTCTTATCTTGTGTTGACCTCGTTACAAAATGAAACAAGGGTTACGAGGATAGTTCTTTTACTGTGTCAACCTCAATAAAAAATGAAACAACTCCCTTTCCAAGTCAAGTCTTTCAAAGATCTCGAAGGTAAACCTTCATTCCAACCACCGTGTTGAATGCAATGAAGCTTTGGGGGCATGCACTTCGATTTGCATCATTATGCTGGGGGCATGTGAACTTATAACAAGAATAGTTTTTTCTTTTTAAGCTTGTGTAAACATGAAACCGAAAATGAGCAATGTTTCCACAAAGTTCAAACTCATTAAAAAATAAACCTAGCTACGAGCAATGTTTCCGCAAAGTTCAAGCTCATTAAAAAATAAACCTAGTAATGAGCAATGTTTCCGCAAAGTTCAAGCTCATTAAAAAATAAACCTAGCCACGAGCAGTTTTACGCGAAGTTCAAGCTCGTTAAAAAATAAACCTAGCAATAAGCATATGTTCCACCAGAGTTTAAGCTCATTAAAAAATGAACCCACCTCCAGTAAATAACCATTGTGATCGCATAATTATCAGCTTTTGAGCCTTGGTGATGTTCTTACCATCACCTCCGCTCTTTTTTAGCCGATCATACGCCTCCATTGATTGTTTACCCCTTTTGAGGAATAGTTGCGATGAGTGATTCTATTAGCCATCTTCTTTACACTGCCGTGATTGAAAAGTTCCAAACCTTACCTGGAACCAGCTGCTATCCAAAAACATCACTCGTTCCTCAAAAAACGAGTCTTCTTTAAGCTCTTTTCATCTGACTTGTAAAATATGAAAATATTGTCTAGCAATTTCCCTCTCCAGCTCATTAAAGTGATTGGAAGTGCCATCCCTCCCCTAGATTTTAATCTTTTTGGACCCGAGGGATCATTTCACAAAAAGATTGAGTACTTGTCTTGTTCGACTCGTTAAAACTATTGAAAATTCATCCCTTTCGTATTATTTTATACTTTTTCAGACTTAAGGGATTATATTACGAAAAAGGATTACTGGAGTTTCCTTTCCGACTCTTTTCAGACTCTGTAAAATTGAAAAGGACTGAGTTTTCTTTGTCGTTAAACTCGTTAAAACAATAGCGACAAACTTGTCCATGCAGATAAGAATGAGTTTCACTGTCTCTAGGCTCGTTAAAACATAGTGAAGGGTTTGCCCGAAAGGAAAATTATAGAACAAGCATATGTTATCCTCCTCAAGCTTGACAAAAATAAAGAGGTACTGGTTAGAAATGACTGGGAAAAAGCTGGGAAGAAAACTTGAAGAAACTTTATTGGTAGTAGGTCGCTCTTGAACATGACACTTTCACTCCATCACCATGATTGAGTCGAGTTAGGTTATTCCGTTCATTGGTCATATCACCATTGGTCCACTGTACCATCCATTTTTGGGGTTAACACTACCAATCCATTTCAGTGTCACTGATATGTTCAAGAGAAATCGCTTAGACAATTCACCAACCCAGCTTGTGTCTCATCTGCTGCAATACCTTCAACCTTCATTCTTTCATGACTGCCACCTTGAACCTTGTATCATCAGATCGTTTTCACCTCCACAAAATCATTTGCTCTGTTTCGTGTCGTAGATGTGGGATTCATTAAGGCCCTCAGATGACAGGTCACTTCTTGTCAACGTCAGCTCATTATCCAAGAAGTTGACTTAGGAACAACCCTTTCAGTACTTTGAAGTTTGCATGCCTCAATGGCAAGTTTTTCACTTTCGGCGATAGGTTTACATCAATGGCCTTCGACTAGAAGATTTTACGTCGTGTTCGACATCGACTCATGTATTCGCACCACGTGAATTGTACTGTCGTACCTTGAGGGTCATCATCATTATCGGTGATTCCTCTCGCACCTGTTAACAGCTTATGTCATTGGCTAGTAATCAGGTGATGTCTTTCCATGTTCGACTTCATAACATCTTTTCACATGGATCGACTTGTACTTAGGGCGAGGATTGAATGAGTTTGAAGACCCTGAATCTAGTTTCATCCATTCGCGATATATTAAGGAAAATAAAGACATCAAATGTACATCATAGCTGCATAGATAATCATCCAAGCCAAAGGATGATGGCTCTACCAGAATCATCAGTCTGCCATACGGACGGTTGTCTGTCCAATGTACATGAAAATTAATTTATAAAGTTGAGCATGGGAATGCCTGCCTCAGCTAGATCATGAAAATATTATGAAAATAATGTATTGTATTGTATCTTATTACAGGTCACCTTCCAGTTCGAAAAACCTCGGATCCTCATGATAAAGCATTTCACCCGACATCAAAAGATTTACGACCACATGCTTTAGGGGGCAACTGTTATATACATATTTGGGCACTGCAACCCTAATCTTATATGTCCATAACAAGGGCTTCTAAGTCCCTAAAAGTTTTGTTTCATACTCTAAAGGAACAAGGTCAGCTGATTACATCATCTCCCAAAAGTTCTCCATGAAAAACTGCTTAGAACTGGTCAAAACTGGACCATCTCACCTGCTCCATGCTCAAAGTGCGATGCATCCCACCTAATGCACACGGGGGGTGTGATGCATACTGAAAATCCCTTCCATGGGGTGCAATGGGTGAGAGTAGACAAATGGCAGAGACAATTTGCAAGGTGGATGATCATGGAATCTTCTAGAAACTTCTCCTGTGACACTTGCCTCTCTGAATTCGCCTAGGGATGAGTAAGAGATCATGAAATCTCCAAGTGGAACTGAGAACTATTAGAGAAATGACATTAATCAAAAACCCAGAGGCTGACTCACCCACCTGCAAACATCTATATATGGATCCCTCATCCTAGAGATCTAGAGGCTGGAATTTTGCATCTTGTAAGGAAGTGTTGTTGGTTTCTTTGTGGAACATCATAGTGTTGGGTGATCTAGTTTTTCATGAGGTGAAGAAGGGCTTTCATGCTGGGAGGATGGCGCTAGGTCAGATCAATGGGTTGTAATCCTCTCTTCTACTACTTCTATCAATAAAGCTATTTGATTTTTCCTCCATAAATTTCTTGTATGTCTTTGAATATTGAATTGATATACGCATTTGTATGGTCAATATATATATGATCCTATATTGTTTATGATTGTAGATCTCTATGCTTTGATGGTATTATGCTGCTTTAACTCTACAGGTGTTCTTTGAAGCGACACAAGCGAGGAAGGAGCGGAAAAGATCTGTCAAAGGGGAGAGGAAACAAGCAAGGAGCCAAGCGAAAGACTGAGGTTGGTACTATTTGCTTCTCTCTCATCTACTTCTCATAAAGGAAAACACAAGTGACTTTAGTTTGTTTGTTTCTAAGATAGCTACCTATCTTAGTGAGACTAGCAGCTCTGAATGGACACTAGTTTTCCCGATAACAACATCTCCTAGAAAGATGACATACTTCAACTGAAATGAGTTAAAAACAACATGTGAACCCTTCAATTCCACATTGAAACACATAATCAAAACTTCATGTTAAGAGAAGTTCAACCTAAGATGAACCCTGTTGGTTACAACTACTGTAGTAGCTTTGTGGAAATGAGAATACCCCTACAAGGTCTTCTCCATGCCCAAATACTTCCCAGAACTGCTTCCAAACCCTAACTGATCCATTCACCTTTAGTCTCAAACCTGCAAAAAGGCTCTGTAAATGTGCTCAAACCATAAATTAGAGGTTAGCAATCAATTTCGAACATCCAAAAAACCCTAAGCAGCCTCTTTCTTAGCTCAATTTGGAGAAAAACTCAAAACATTGTGAGCTTCCAAGCTCTCTCATGAACTTGACTGTTAATCATCCTACAAATTCTCCCTTCTGACTAACTATCCTACAAATATGCCCCAAAAATCGCTAACGGAGCGATGATTCCTCCCTCCATCAGTGCATTTTGTTGGAACTTTAATTCAGCCTCTAACACCTCGAGACTCAAAATCAGGGTCGTGTGGGCACATAAGGTTGAGTGATGGGCCTTAACGCCTGCCCTTGTTGATTAAGCCCCTTAAAAGTCTGGTGAGTGGTCGTATAGCACTCCATGGGGCCAAGGGTTGGGCCAACAACCCGCCTTAACCGTTGGGTCACATAAGGTCACATAAGACCTAGGGTTGGCCCCCACACATTAGCGCCTCCCACCTAGCACCTTATCCTCTATGACTGTGGTCACATAAGGGCCATGTGGCCTAGGGCTGGCCCCCTTCGGAGTGCCTTTGTGCTAAGTGCCCAAATCTTGCACCTGTGGTTATATGCTATGGCATGTCTTGGGCTAGGTCTTGTTCCTCTACCCCTACCTCCATTCAGCTCTAGGGTATAAGGCTTGGTCTGGTGGCGTGTGTCCATAGCACTGGGACCTTGGGCTAGATTATATGTTTGTGTGGCCTTGGTGCTGGAACTTTTGGCTAGGGCTAATCCCTATCCCTTGGCTCCCCTGCTTGCGGTCTCCTGGTCATGGGGTGGTTGGGGCTAGGGCTTAACCCTGGCCCTGTCCCCCAAACGCCATACGCATCAAACTTAAATATAAGTTGTGAACTCTATGGTTAAGAACCACCCCGACAGTGGAGTGGTAAGGCTTTATGCTACCAGTCCATAGGTCATGCGTTCAAATCTGAACATTTTCAATTTGGCTGCCACGTGGCAACTCATGATTAGACCATTTGGCATCCCCCCATTGGTTTAACTAAAATCCACTTCGACCAATAAAAACACAGAAAAATTCGAACCAATCCGAGGAGGACAAGTGGAAGCTTGCCTTTAGTCTGAGAAACCCAATCAACATGTCCAGTCACCCTCTCCAGTGAACGTATGAAGTGCCTCGTTAGCAGTGCTACAACCAACCTGCAATTTTTTTACCTGTTTGGGAAAACTATCAGAACGCAATATCAGGACCATACAATATGATCGATTTTGAGCGATTTAAGTTGTGTTGGATTCAAATTGGCGAGATATTTGATTTGGCACTGGCTTCAAGAAGTTCTGAGCACTTTCATTTTTTATCCTAAAATTTATCACCTTATCACACCTCCCCACTAGGAACTTTTGGACTCCAAAAGTTTACTTCCCTAGTCAAAATAAAGAGTTTGGAACTCAAAAATGCCCAAAAACTCAATCCCAAATGTAGAATTTTCAATTGGTGCCCTTCAAGCCCTAATCAAGGCACTTCACTTATCATCCTCATGAAGACCTACTGTTCTGTTAAGAATTGAGCCATCATTCTTATCATTGTTGCAGGAACAAAAGACTAACGAGTGGAATTTGAACATTCTCTCTACTCTCATCTTTGAACGGCTACAAAAACACTTCATCTTGAAGTTAAGTTGTTGAAGACAAAATTGACTCCATCTTGGAATTCATAAGCAAAATAAACTTGCTTTAACATCTTCAAGCTGAGCTTGTACATGAAAAGTACATTGCTGCAAATTTTTTCATGATATGTGTTGACACCTAATCATCAGGATTGGGTGAATAACTGAAATTGATGTAAATAAATAATAGAAAATATGAATAGTCACCGGGAGATGAAATGAACAATATCTCCCTCATGTATATAATAAAGACCAACCTGAATGAATATCAATGAATTGTTTTGAGGAGTTACCTCCTGGTCTGACATGGTATCAAAGTCAGCGCCATTTTTGGTTTCCAGCTCCATTTTGTAACTCCCTTCTACCATTTCTTCATAAGTTTGTCCTGCATTTTTCTGCCATTCTGCCTATGTTTTGCATCTTTTGCAAACTGACATCTCTGTCAAATCCCTATGAAATTTCATGCATTGTTGAATGCATTGGTGTGTTAAACGCTGGGTTTCATATTCAATATTACTGTTGAAGGGGGCGTATTGTTGCGTTGAGGCAACCTAGTGCGTTGAACATCCACTGTGCATTTCCTAGAGGTACATAGCAAAGCGTGGTACTGTAGACAACATTGTGACTATGACAACATTGAGGTTTGGTAGACATGGTAAAATATCGACACACCACCATAGAACTCTGTTGTTGAATGAAGGTCCTAAAATCTGCTCCCAAACACTGCTTCCATTTCCATGCTCATCGCACCTGGTTGTTTTGAAGTTGTGGTATACGATGTGGTTTTACATTGTTTTGAATCTATTGTGGTATACATTGTTTTGAATCCGCATACCTCCCCTTCGTTATGCCTACACCCATGGCTCTGTTGGTATACTGTAACGCCATACCATATTATTGTTGCATATATTCCATATATTATTACATATACCACTGTTATTTGAACTCCATATATAGCGAAGCCCGTCATATGACCGCATACCATATATCATTGTTTTTAATATATAACTATGTGGACTCCGTTCAATAGTATAATGTTATGGACACTTACGTTGAATGATATACCATACTCTGATATACCAACAATCCTTTTGCTCAATCGTATCTCTACGCGCCATACCACCATATGGTATTATGCGTTCAATGAATATCATTCCATATACACCGTCCCCATAAACCCCTCCCTCATATACTACCTACTCCATAATCTCCCTCCCCCATAAACCACCTTCCCCACATAATACCTCTGTTTTTATATACCAGAATCACATTTTTTTTACCATTAGGAGTAAAATTTTGCAGCAGAAGTATTTTTTTCCACAGTACACGGATTTTACAATGCATTCAATCATATCTGTTGTGGGAGTAGTTCTCACTGGCAAGGATAACTATCCTGAGCGGTCCCAGAAGATAAAACACACCCTCATTTTCAATGAGTTGTGGAAAGGAGTATGTGTTGGAGATAGAGACAAACAACCAGAACAACCTATCTCAAACAAGGAGTTCGCCATTTGGGAAATAAGAATAGCAAAGCCTATGCATTAATTGCAACATCTGTAAGTGAAGCTGTGAGTCGCCATATTTCACCATTTTCAACTGCTTTCGAAGCCTTACAAAAGCTGAAAGAACTCTATGACTCACACTCTGCACTTGAAGTTGTTCAACTCATGATTAAACTCTTCACTCTTGAATTACAAAACAATGATCCTCTTGCTCTTGCATCAGAAGTAAAATCTATAATGCATGATATCAAAGTCACTAATGTTGAACTGGATATTCCTCTGATAGCTTTTCTCAAGGCACTTTATCCTACTTACTCCAATTATCTTGAGTCATTGCAAGCAAATGGAAATCTCAAAGATATTACCTTTGACTCTCTTGTGAAAAAATTTGTTGAAAGAGAGAAAGCTTTTAGAAAGAAGACAACCCCTGAATCCTCTGAAGAGGTTGTGTGCCTTGCTCATAAAGAAAAGAATCTTGCTCAAGATTATTCCAGAGGAAGAGGAAGATATTTTAGAGGCAGGGGTGCAGACACTCTCAAGGAGAAAAGTCAGGTTTTCATTGCATACGCTGCAAAAGAAATGGATCACATGATGCCTCTACATGCAAGTTACCTTGGGACAAAATTGAGCAACAAAGAAACCAACCCAAAGGTAAAAATAATGACACAGACAAAGGTAAAGCACTTGAATACGCTCATTATGTTGTGGCACAATGTAATATCAGAGTAAATGAAGACTTATTTAATGCTTCACTTGCATCTTGGAAAAATGGTTGGTTGCTTGATTCAGGAGCAACTTGCCACATGACTCATAGAAAATATTTTTTGAAGAATTTACTGACAATGTTGATGGAGTAGTATACTTTGCAGACCAATCAAAACTCAAGCCATCAAGGCTTGGCACAATCAGGCTTAAATTGCCTGGTCTTCCAAACTTTCTTCTGCATCATGTTCTATCTCTCCCACAATTGAAGAGAAACTTGTTGTCCTTGGTCCACATCTGCCAACAAGGTGCCTCCATTCATATGTTTGATGGCAAGCTTGAGGTGAGAAAAGCATCTGACCACTCACTTGTCATGAAGGGGATAGAAGAAGAAAGGCTTCTCAAGCTGCAGGGTGCCTCTGTTCGTGCACAACATTTCTCATACAACTCTCACTATGAAGAAGGTACACTTCCATCAAGTTTATTTTGGCATGCTAGATTTGGACATTTGAACTATGACAACCTCCACTTGTTGAAGAAAAATGGTGTTATTGGTTTGCCTCCAATTCCTAGGAAACTTAAGCAATGTGATGCTTGCATTCTAGGAAAGCATAGCAAACAGCCTTTTCATGATTCATAATCAAGAGCAGATAGAAAAATTGCACTCATTCATTCGGATTTAAGTGGTCCAATGCTTGTTCCTTCTGCAAATGGAAATAAATATATGATGACATTTATTGATGACTACACCAGAATGTGTTGGGTTTATTTATTGAAGAACAAATCTGATGCTTTTCAAACATTCAAGAACTTTCATACATGCATTGAAAATGATGCACAATCTCATATTGGCTCTATTCGCACTGATAATGGAAAATAATATACTTCAAATGAATTTGAAAACTATATTCGCCACATGGGATCAAACATCAAACAATTGTTCCTTATAATCCCCAACAGAACGGTGTAGTTGAAAGAATGAATAGGACAATCTTAAAAATGGTGTGCTCCATGATTTTTCAAAAATGTAAAATTGATGTTTTGGACTGATGCAGTTCTATGTGCTGTATATATAAAGAATAGATGTCCATCTAATGCTATCAGAAATAAGACTCCCTATGAAATGTGGTATGGGCACATTCCTTCGATAAAACATCTCAAGGTATTTGGTTCCACCTGTTATGCCTTGATACCAAAGGTACATAGAAACAAACTTTGTTAAAGAAGTCGTAAGTGTATCTTCCTGGGGTATTCAAACACCTCCAAAGCATATTGTCTCTATGATGAAGTCAATAAAAAGTTTGTTGTATCTAGAGATGTAATATTTCTTGAAACATCCAAAATTGACAATGTTGTTGAGTGGCAACTTGATCGCTTGGATAGATTCGCAAATGCAAAATCATTTCATGAATTTGATAATCAGATTCCACATCTTGAAGGGGGGATTCCTATACTAGATCAACCTATGGAATCTCCTTCTGAAGCACTCTCTTCCCTGCATGAAACTCCAACAACAGATGATACTTTAAGTGATATGATTGATAGAATTGGTAGACTCAATCTTGATTCAGTCCCAACTCAATTAACGGAGCAGCCTGGACCATCTGAGAAAGGTCCCCCAAAGTGGCTAACAAAGACACTTGAAGGTATTCATCCTGATGAGGTTGGAAAGACGGGAACTAGAAATTCAAACCGACAAAACGGAGGTGATGTAGATGACTTTGATTCACCTGTTGATATGGATGTTTCTTATGATTGTGAATTGAATTTGTCTACAGATTTCAAACCTACTTCCTTCAAAGAAGCTGCTTCTAATGATGAATGGAAAGAAGTGATGCAAAAGGAGTATGATGCTCTGATAAAGAATGGAACTTGGAAGCTGGTTGATCCTCCATTAGGAACCAAACCAATTGGTTGTAAGTGGGTCTACAAGAACAAGTATAAAGCTGATGGCTCGCTTGACAAGCACAAAGCCAGGCTTGTGGCAAAAGGTTTTGCACAAAAGGAAGGGGTCGATTATGAGGAGACTTTTGCCCTGACAGCAAAATGGGCTACCATCCGGACACTCTTTTCCCTAGTAGTTCAGAACAGTTGGAAAGTCCATCAAATGGATGTAAAAACTACTTTCTTGAATGGAGATCTAAAAGAGAACATTTTTATGTCCCAACCTGAAGGATTTGTTGTGAAAGGACATGAACATAAAGTATGTAAACTTGTGAAATCCTTGTATGGCCTCAAACAAGCACCACGAGCCTGGTATGAAAAACTAACTAAGCATCTTCTAAAACTCAATTTCAAACATTATGATCTTGATGATGCAACTTTATTTGTCCTGAAAGTTGGAAAAACAGTTGTATATCTTGTGGTATATGTAGATGATATTTTTATGATAGGGAACAATGAAAGCTACATTGCATCCATAAAGAAGGAATTGAAGAAAGGTTTTGAAATGATTGATTTGGGCTATGTTCATTACTATCTTGGTATTGAAGTAACTCAACATCTGAAGTCCATATTCCTTTTTCAAAAGAAGTACATTAGAGATCTATTGAACAGGTTTGGCATGACAGAATGCAATCCTCTTACCACTCCAATGGAACAAAACATAAAGCTCACATCCATTGAAGGAAAAGAATTTGAGGATGCAACAAAGTATAGACAGCTTGTAGGAAGTCTCAACTACATAACTACTACCAGACCAGACATTTCATTTGCTATTGGAATCCTCTCTAGGTTTATGTAAAAGCCTTGTGAGGGACATTGGTCTGCTGCAAAAAGAGTTCTAAGGTACTTGAAGGGAACTCAAGACTTTGGAATCAA
>APFE031592298.1:0-36736 GCA_000404065.3 Pinus taeda | reverse complement strand
ATTTCCTTAGACTTATAGATTTGCTAAGTTACTATTTTCATGCATGCAATATATAAAATGTGGAAAATAGAATAAACACAAATATTATCACTTATAACCATAATAACTCAATATGTGATCTAGGAAACCCTTTCGAGAAGTTAGAAGGTGAGCTTCCTATGCTCTTTCTTTTTCTAGATGGAAATGGATGAAAGTACAAAGGAGTGATACTTTCTACTCATGGGATTCAATAGTACACAAAACCCCTATGTTTTTGCCCTCTCTATCCACTCTCAGCTATTATACTTGTAGAAAATCCTGTAGATTCACAAGCTCATGCATGTACTAAAGCACAGGACAAGAATCTACTTCTACTTTTAACCAGTGGAAGCCATTAGATGGATGAAAATAATATGAACAAGAAGAATATAAATCAGTGGCACATAACACAATATGTATCTGGGGAAATCCATTGCTCAAAACCCTACTATCTATATTGCATATATCATAAATATGAGTGAAGATACAAAGCTTGTTCTCACTAAAACAATTTCGCACAAGTATGCTCAACTCTCTCAGCTCACAACCTAACTCAATCCAAATCCTTAGCCTATTCAGCAGCTCTCCAAGCCCCTAATCTCTTGCATAATTACTAGGATGAATAACCTGTATTTAAATGGAATTCATTCTTCCAAAACTGTGAAATCCAAACATAGGATCAATCTATGATGCATGCATGATATTTACACTCCAATAAATAATACAATTGATAATACATTGTCCATGCACTCTAGTCTCAACTGAGTCTTTCTCATAATCGACATGCATGAGTTTATAATGGGGGAATCTACAGTTAACTAGAGTGACACTTGTGGATGCACTAGTGCACCAACTCATTGTTAACTCTCTATTAGTTCCACAAATAGTTTGGAACTAATTTAACGGGAATTAACTTAGTAAACTGAGTGATCTAATTTCTAACTCAATTTAAACACATATGGGACCCCTAAAACTTAGGCAGAACATATACATGACTACAAAAAGACTTGCAACTCGAAATTCCTAAGCTAATTAAGTTAATTAAACTTACTTAACTATTTACAAGTTGTTATGAGAATAGAATTCGATTTTAGTTTTCAGTTTAATTCAAGGACAAATTAAACTGGAATTTCTTGTTTCCATTTCTCAACACTCCCTCTCAACAAGAAAGGGATTATCAGCTAACCCGATCTTGTCTCTATGAAACTCAAATTTACATATTGACAATGCCTTTGTCAAAATGTCATCATCTTACTCCTCCATGGGAAGGTACTCTAATAACATAATCCACCTCAATACACAATCTTTGAGATGATGATATCGGATATCAATATGATTGGACCGATCATGAAAAACTAGATTCTCAGATATTTTGATACAACTCTGATTATCTCAGTAAATCATAGTTGGATCCATCTGTTGACCAAACAAACCAACCAGGATCTTCCTCATCCAGATGGCCTCACATGTTGCCTGACTCGCAGCCATGTACTTTGCCTCTACTGAAATTGAGTGCAATAGATCTCTGTTTCCTGTTGTACCAAGAAACTGTCATTGACCCAATACTGAAGGTCCCTCCTGATGTACTCTTCTTTTCCGATGGACTCCCTACCCAATCTTCATCGATGAAGCCTTGAAGCTTCACTCCCTTTGTCCGTTTATACCATAATCCACACTAAGAAGTTCCCCTCAGGTATCTCAACACATGATTTTTCGCCTTCCAATACAGCTTGGTAGACTTAACCATCGCTTGACTAAGATGGTTAACTGCATAACACATATTCGATCCTGTGTTCGCCAAGTACATGAGTGAACCCACAAGCTGCATGTAAATAGTAGCTTCCACTACTTCCCCTGAAGTAGCATCCTCCTTCCTCTGGTTACCTGCTGAGCAGTCTCCATGGGTTCGTTGATCTCCATGCGGAATCTCTTGAGTATCTTGTTGGCATACTTGCCTTGAAACACAAAAAACTCCCCATCTCCTTGTCATACCTCTAGGCCAAGAAAGTAATGCATGAGCCCCATGTCCTTCATCTCAAAACCTCTTGCAAGGTCCTCCTTGCAAGATTTGCTTAGCTGATCATCACCTGTTAGTATGAAATCATCAACATAAAGAACAATGATCAATAATTTACCTTCCACCACTATGTGGTACAGGTTCACATCTGCTTCACTCTTTGTGAAGCCCAACCTGGTGAAGTACTTATCTATCCTAGTGTACCAAGCACGGGGTGCTTGCTTCATCCCATACAATGCTCTATTGATTCGACACACATGTGAATCACGGTCAAAGGTCTCAAAACCTTCAGGCTTCTCTATGTACACCTCTTCCTCAATCATGTCATTAAGTAAGGTTGTCTTCACATCCATCTGATGTATCTTCCAACCCATCTGTGATGATAGTGCCAATATAGATCTGATTGACGAGTACCTTGCAACAAGAGCAAAGGTCTCATCATAGTCAATCCCCTATTCCTGTGAAAAGCCATGGACCACAAATCTAGCCTTATGCTTCTCCACACTACCATTTGCAACTTGCTTTACCTTTTAAATCCAATGGGAGCTCACCACTGACTTGTCCTCCAATCTTGGGACTACATCCCAAACACTCTACTATGGAGTCATAGTCCTCCACCATGGCATCAACCCAAACTGGCTACTACACTACTTCCTTAAGGGAAGATGGCTTTGTCACAACACATTCGCCCATAAGATCCATGCATCTAGTGTACCTCTCAGGTGACCTCCTCTGCCTGTGCTAAGAAGTAGGTGCTCCCACATTCTCTCATGCATCATCCAACAATTCGTCAGCCTCATTCGTTCGCTTTCTTCCCTCTCTGGAAGACTCTGCCTGAGTGGATTTCTCCGCTCCCAAATCCTCTACATGTGGTTGCTCCACATCAAACTAAGGCTCCTCAACCTTAGGCACTAAAATATCTTCATCCACATCTAGCTCAAGCTCCCTCTCAAAGGAAACTTGCATGGCCTTCTCCTCATCAAATCTGACATCCCTGTGAATCACTATCATTCTACTAGTCAGAAATTACACCCGATAGTTTTGAGGTGTATCAATGTACCCCACAAATATCCCTAACTCTGTTGTAGGCTCAAGCTTCTTATGTGAATCTTTGGTCACAGGGAAATATACCGATGACCCAAAAATCGTAAAGTGACCAACATCTAGCCTCTTACTGGAATAAGCCTCCTCTAGTGTCTTCATCTCAAGTATCCGATGTGGGCTACAATTCTAAACATAAACTGTTGTGTTGCATGCCTCAGCCCACTAGTGTAGTGGTAGGCCCTGATCATGCAACATCTCCCTTGTTTTTCCTACTATGATTATGTTCTTCCTCTCAGCCACACCATTATGTTAAGGGTTATGGGGTGTCGTCAACTCCCGTTTAATCCCTTCCGCTGCACAGAAGTTATTAAACTCGTTTGACATATTCACCGCCGTTATCACTCTGTAGAGCTTTAACCTTCTTGCCCATCTCTTTCTCCACCAAAGCTTTAAACTCACAAAAAATTGTGAAATTTTTATCCTTTTTCTGCATGAAAAATATCCATCATTTACAAGAATAGTCATCAACAAATATAACATAATACCTGTGTTTGGCCATGGATGCTGTCAAGAATGGTCCACACACATCTGAATGGAATCGCTCTAGAATATCCTCTACTCTACTGTCTCGGTTGTGAAAGGAAGACTTGGTGTATTTTTCCAAAGTACACCCCTTGCATGTATCAACTTGCTCAAGCATACCTTTGGGAAGTCCGGTAGAGATCTGTTGCAATATCTTCAAAGCCCCATGATGCAAGTGGCCCAATCACCTGTGCCACAAATTGCCAATGTCTTGGCTCTACACCCTTTCTACTTTTGTGCTCAAAGCAGCACACTCCTCTACCTCCAGCTTATAGAGATTCTTCACCCAAATCTATCTTCTTTACTTGACCCATGGCTATGTGTCCAAGGAACGCCTTTCCTTTCGAGAAGATCACATCATAGCCTATATCCTCAAGCATGGCAACGAATACCAAGTTCTTCTTCAGCCCAAGAACATACATAACATTCTTCAAGGTGAGTGGAGCCCCATGCTCCCTCTGAAAAGTAATCGTGCCCAATCTAGTAACACTATACTTCTTGTCGTCACCCATCTCAATATGCCTCTGGAGATCTTTCTCCTCTAGGTCACTGAATAACTCTTTGTCGCCAATCATGTGGAATGAAGCTCCATTGTCTAAGTACCATACAGTTCCCATCATTGATGACACCATGCATGCAATGAGGGAAAAGTCCAATTTGAATTGAGAGGCCAAAGCCTCACACGCCACTCCTCTTGAGGACTTCTTCTTGGACTTCTTGAGTGGACAATTTGTAGAAAAATGGCCCAGCTCATGACAATGAAAGCACTTAACTTTTGTCATGTATTTCTTCTTACCTCCATGATAAGAATCCAATTTGGAATGGGAAGCTTTCCCTTTCCCCTTCTTCGCCTTAATCGCTAAGGCACGATTCTCTTCATCATCAACCTTTGATGAAGATCCATCCCTAATGTTCCTCCTAATTTCCTCCTACATCAAATCCGACCACAGTCGTTGCCAATCCAGCAAATTCTCTCGACCATTAACAAGTCCTGATAACTATGCCAACTCTTTGGGAGTTCTAGAAGACCAAGACTAACCATATCATCCTCAGAAACTGTGATTCCAACACTTCCAAGTTCATCACTACATTGAGTGAACTTGGTCAAGTATTTTGGAATAGTCTTGCCTTTCTCCATTTTGATTTTTCAAATTTTGTCCTTCAATGCCAATATCCTTTGGTCATTGTTGTTCTGATACAAATCTGTCAATTTATTCCACATAGCATACGGAGTTTCCTTGCCATGAAGACTCGAGACAGTGTGGTCTCAAACTCCCTTGGGGATTATCCGCCTCGCCATCGCCACACACTTCTTCTATTCGGCCAAATTCTATGCATCCGATGTTGTTGGCTTAGGAATTTATTCATCAACGAATTCCTTCAAGCCATTATCCTCTATCACAGCCTCCATCATGTCCCTCTAGGCTATAGAATTCGAGTTTCCTTCCAAGGCATACTCGAGCCACAAACCATAGAACGTCATATGTCGATCCTGAAGTGTTTATTGCAAATTTGAATTTCACCTGTAACCCAAAATTTCGAAATCTCCTCTAGTATATTGAATTCAGCTTTGATACCATGTAGAAAATCTTGTAGATTCACAAGCTCATGCAATGTACTAAAGCACATGACAAGAATATACTTCTGCTTTCAACCAGCGGAAGCCAACAGATCGATGAAAACAATATGAACAAGAAGAATATAAATCAATGACACATAACACAAGATGTATCTAGGGAAAGACACTGCTCAAAACCCCGCTATTTGTATTGCATATATCATAAATATGAGTGAAGATACAAATCTTGTTCTCACTAGAACAATTCTGCACAAGTATGATCAACTCTCTCAACTCACAACCTAGCTCAATCCAAATCCTTAGCCTATTCAACATCTCTCCAAGCGAGCTCTTGTGTAATTCCTAGGATGAATAACCCGTATTTAAAGGGAATGCATGCTTCCAAAACTGCACAATCCAAACATAGGATCAATCTCTGATGTATGCATGATATTTAAACTCCAGTAATAATACAACTGATAGTACATTATCCCTACACTCTAGTCTCAACTAGGTCTTTCTCAAAATCGACATGCATGAGTTTCTGATGAGGGAATCTACAATTAACTAGAGTGACACTTGTGGATGCACTAGTGCACCAACTCATTCTTAACCCTTTATTAGTTCCACAAACAGTTTGGAACTAATTTAACTGAACTTAACTAAGTAAATTGAGTGATCTAATTTCCAACTCAATTTAAACTCATACTGGACTCCTAAAACTTAGGGGGAACATATACATGACTACAGAAAGACTGCCAACTCGAAACTCCTAAGCTAATTAAGTTAATTAATCTTAATTAACTATTTACAAGTTGTTATGAGAATAGAATTCGATTTTAATTCTCAATTTAATTCAAGGACAAATTAAACTAGAATTTCTTGTTGCCATTTCTCAACACTACTCATCTATGGAACAAAATGCACTCAAATAAAATGGCACTCATTTTCCTCCTAGTGGCCTAGTTATAACACAGCCCAACAACCTATTAGTGGTTAAGTTTGACTCCTTCAACTTTTAACTAGAGTTACAATATGGACTCTTCTAGAGTCTTCTTGATTGTGATCACATGGATAACCCTTTTTCCATGAATAAATTGGGTTGGCATGGCATCATCTCAAATCATGGTGGTCAAAACACAAAGGTCAACTTCAAGGTGGCATAAATTTTGCATAAGAACTCTAATTGAGGAAATTCTTATGTCATTGGAAAGGTATCTATGTGTCTAATGGGGCTAGGGTGTGTTGTGCTTAAGTGGAAAGTTTAACCCCAAAAATGATCAATTATGCCTCAAACTTCTTTTCAAATGTTTCAAACCCCAATTCCCAAAATTGGAACCTGCTCATAAAAATGGTCTTGTAAATTGATTCCTCCAATTTTTCCACTCTGAAAGCATCAATATGGATGGAAAATAATACAATGATCTAATATGGATTAATACTCTTGTGATGTTGAGTTTAGCTGCACATTATTCTCCCCTCACCCCACACATTTGGTATAACATGTACTCCAACTCATGATTCCTTTGAGTACATGTTATACCAAATGGATAAAGGATTTAATATTTGTCTAAATCATTATTATAGACATCAACATATATTTAAAAATATAAATGTAAACATTACACTAATATATCATTTTTTAGAAACTTAATTACTTTAATAGACAAGTAAATATTGAGTTTATCTAGAGTAGTTGAGAGGAATTATTATTATTATCATCTTTTCTACTTTTATTCAATTCCGAAAAAAACATATTTAACTCATAACTTCAAGCTTGGTTTTCAAATTAACAATTCAATTCAATTAAAAAATATAAACTAATATTAATAAAACATGACCACCTCCCACACAAAACAAAAATAGATGTGTTGAAAATTATACATAGGTCATATGGTAAACAAATGTTTTATATGTAACCATTTTTTCAATACACAATCAAATAAATAAAAATTCACATCAATATAAAATTATTAAACATGAACCACATTGTGGTATGTATGTCACTACTTATTTGAATACATTAATTGGGTGTATTTAGTTTATTTGCTTGAAATGATTTTATTTTAAAAGTGTCTATAGCTTTAAAATAATTGATTTTAGATAACAACAAAAGTATATAGAAACTTATGTATATGAAGAAAGATACTTCTGGGAATTTTTTTTTTATATTTATTTGAGTAATATTACAAATAATTTATTCATATTAAAATTAAATTTTAATTAATAATAATATGAATTATATTTTTAATAATTTTTCATAATTTTAGTATATTTTATTTTTAATTTTTATTTATTTTTTTTATTTATTATTTTAATTTTTTTTATTTAAAAACAAAATATAAGATTTTAATTATCCATTTTCTTATTAATTATTATATTATCATTTCTCATTAAATTATTTCTTGCTCGTGCTTCCTTGCAAGTTGTCCCAAGAATCTTTGACTTGTGTCCATATACTAGGTATAAGTGTCATATCCTAGGGAGGGTAGTAGATCTCATGAAAGAAAATGTCTTTGAGTGTATTTTCCATGCACTCTATCATCTATTTGTTATTTATCAAAAATTCATAGACATGGAGAGTCTATAAGATCCCACATTATGGGGAAGGTTTCCCTAATTGTTATGGTTGTCATGGGTGAAAAAGACAAGAGTTTCACATGTTCTTGTGGCCATTAACAATCCAGAAGTTTGGGAAGGTTGCTATTAAAAATGTGAAAGAAAATGGGATGGTTTGAAAGAGAAACCATTGTTAGTTTTTGTAGCATCAGATGTGTTCTAGCCATCAAATTTGGTGGAGAGGCTAGGATACATGTATTCTCCAAAACTCAGAAATCATTTCTGGAAATTCCACCTAGAGATGACTTAATTAAAATAATTAATTAGTTTTTAATGTTTCCTAAGTCTAAACTTAGGGAATATGATTAATTAAAGGGTATTAACTAAGTCATGGTGAGAATCTTCTACAAAAAGACATGGATCGAGTTCTAATTAATCTTAGTCATTGATTATGTTTTAATATTGGTCGTTAATGTATCAATGAGAGATTATAAGAAACTCGATAGGGCTTGGAGAACACACACCAATAGTTACTTAGTTTCCCAGGCAGATTGATTTTCTCAGTGGCTAAAGTTCAACAAAGGAGATAGAGCCAGAGGGTGAGTTGCAGGATATAGAGAGAGATGGAATCAATAGTTGTCTGGGAGGTGTAGGACGAATTCTGGAAGAGACAGCGTGAGGAGAGACATAGTCCACCAGAGCACTGCGCAGAGGGTGACGCAGAGACACCAGCATATGGACAAAGGGTCCATCTCGGGGTCAAGGAGTCGCCATGGAGAGTGAGAAATTTATCACTGAATTTCTCTTAATATTTTTCCTCTATTTTGTTGTCTGAGTTATTGTACTTAAATTTTTGTTGAAGCATTAATAAATAAACCCTCATCTGCTACACCGGTTTTCCCACATTGGGTTTTTCCGGGGACAATTGTCCAAAGATAACTGTGTCAATATTTCTACGTGTGTGCTACAATTTCTCTAATTTTTCAGCATTTATTTTTCCACAGTATTTGTTTTGTGAAGGCTACAGCATATATGTTTCAATATCTGTCGTAGGAAACTGCAAATAGTTTGTTTAATTAATTTAACAAATAGAAGTAATATTATCAATTTTTGTAGTAGGATTTTGGGTTTCAGAATTTTCAGATGGTACCAGGGCTTAGCATGGAAGCCAGATAGCTCAATGGAAGAAGGGAAGAGGAATTTTGAAGCTCTACGTAGGCAACAGTTCGAAACCCTTAGAGGCAGTGCGGTTCCTTTGTCTAGGAAGGTCGTTTTTTAGGAAAAAAATATATCTCTGAGAGAGTTGAAAAATAATAAATTTTCCAAATCAAATATTACCAAACATAGAGGGAGCAACAGTTTTTTCCATGCAGAGTAAATATTCAACTGCGACGTAGCTATTTTGCAGTAGTTTGGTGGTGCATAATAACTTTCGGAAGGAAAGGAGAAATAGCACAGAAAATCATGGATAGAATCAACAGTCAGGAAGCCTCTTTCTAGGTTGGAGGATGAGTTCATGTTCTTTCTAGTTTCAACATCATCTAGTGTCTAGTATATTGATATTGGAGTTGCAACTCATATGAAAGGAGTTAGAGAATATTTCTCTAGCTATCAGGAGGAGGAGATGGCCTTCCAGATCACTATGGGCAACAAAACTAAATGTAACCTGTTAGGGAGAGGCACCATAGAATTTTAAACAAAAACAGGAACTAGCACCAGTGCTACTAATGTACTACATGTGCCAGGATTGGATATGAACCTAATTTCAGTGTCACATTTACAAGACAAGGGGTATGATGTACACTTCATGGGAAAGAAATTGTATACCAAACACTCTAGCTGGAAGAAGGTGAGATAGATTGTAGCTCGGAGCAACAGGTTATATAGGTTGCAGCTTGATTCTCCAATGGAACTGATAGGCAGTGATAATAGCAGTGGGAAGGAGTTGAACGAACTATGGCATATGAGGATGGGACATTTACACCATGGAGCACTTAGGATGCTTAGAGAAACTATAACGGGAGTTCCAGTTCTCAACTCAGATCACGATGATGTGTGTAAAGGATGCGTACTTGGGAAGTACGAAAATAAAGCATTTCCTCGAAGTGACAGCAGAGCAAATGGTGTGTTGGGATTTATACACTCATATATTTGTGGTCCTATGTCCACTAGAGATCTTAGTAGTGGTGAATATTTTGTCATCTTTATTGATGATCATTCTAGGAAGACCTGGATCTATTTTGTAAAGACCAAAGATGAGGTCTTTAATCGGTTCAAAGAGTTCAAGGCTCTCATAGAGAACGTGACAAGGAAAAAGATCAAGGTGCTATGTTCAGATAATGGTGGAGAATACACAGATAAAGACTTTACAGACTTCTGCGGATAGGAAGGCATCAAAAGAGAATGGACAACTCCATATAATCCCCAACATAATGGAGTAGCGGAGCGAAAGAACAAAACAATAGTTGGGGCTGCAAAGGCTATGATGTATGACCAAGATTTGCCTAGATTTTTATGGGCAGAGGCGTGCAACACAGCAGTGTACATTCAAAATAGAACCCCTCATAAAGCATTGGGGAGGAAAACACCAGAGGGGGTCTTCACGGGAAAGAAGCCTAAAGTAAGTCATTTGAGGACATTCGGGAGTGTGGCTTACTACCACATACCATATGAAAAGGGCAGTAAATTGGATCAGACTATAGAGAAGAGGTTCCTCATAGGATATAGTGAGACCTCAAAGGCATACAGGATCTACATTCCTAGCAACGGGAAGATTGTAGTGAGGCAATATGTAAACTTCAAGGAAGATAGAGCTTTCAGAAGATCTCGAGAAATGCATGCAGGTGATGAGTCATCATAAGTTTCATTAGTCCAGTAGCATGGACAACAAGTGGGACAAGCAGGAGCTTGGACAGTCACAGGGATCAAGTATGGTGACCAGTACCAGTATCTCCCCAAGGGTAGGAGATCCAGGGAGTTCTCAGCAGACTAAACAATAGTAAGAGGAGGAGAACCTCCCACCACCAGTGGTAGAGCTGGTAGGGATGTACGTCAGACCTTGAGGGATGCGTAGGAGTTTGTCGGAGCTCCTAAGATAGACAAGAGACAGTGCAGGCAGCCTGACAGATATCAAGCTTTGGTAGCTCAAGCTACATAACCCTCCAACTTTAAGGAAGTCGTACGACATCAGGTGTGGGCAGATGCCATGGTAGAATAATACAGTTCTATCATGAAAAATGATGTTTGGGAGGTAGTGCCTAGACTAGAAGACAGATGAGTTTTAGGTTCCAGATTGATCTACAAGATCAAGTACACTGCAGATGGCAGTGTAGAGAAGTATAATGCTAGATTTGTGGCAAAGGGATATGCATAGAAGGAAGGGATAGTCTATGAGGAGACCTTTGCTCTAGTTTCCAGATATACCTCTATCAAATCTGTTATATCCCTAGCAACACAATTAGGATGGGAGATTCATAAGATGGACGTCAAGACAACATTCTTGAATGAGATGATAGAAAAAGAGGTGTATATAGAGCAGCCTGAAGGATTTGAAACTCATGAGAAGCACATTCATGTATAAAGGTTTAAGAAATCCCTATATGGGCTCAAACGAGCACCCAGAGCATGGTATGGTTGGATTGATAGTTATTTGCAATAGTTGGGATTCATTAAGAGTGATGCAGATCCCAATCTCTATTATTTGATGATGGAGAATGAACCTTTCATTCTGGTTTTATATGTAGATGTCTTGTTTTTTACAAGATCGTCAAGGCTCATAAAGGACTGCAAAGGGAACCTTGAAGCAGAATTCGACATGAAGGATATGGGGTTGATGAATTATTTTCTAGGATTGAAAGTGTGGCAGAAGAAAGGGGAAATATTCCTTAGTTAAGGGAGATATGCTACAGATATCCTAAAGAGATTCAGAATGCAGGATTGTCAACCCATGACAACACCCATGATACCCAATTGGAAGAAAATAGATGCATCAAGGGATAAGGAAGTCGACCCCACCTTGTACAGATAGCTCACTGGGTCGCTCATGTATCTTGTTAACACTAAGCCAGACATTTGTTTCGTTGTCAATACGCTTAGTCAGTTCATGGTAGAACCGAAAATGGTACAATGGGAAACAACTAAGCACATTCTTAGATATGTGGGTGGAACAGTCAAATATGGGTTGAAATATACTCAAGGAGATGACACCAGATTATGCAAATTCACAGATGCAGATTGGGCAAGTAGTTTAGCGGACATGAAAAGTACCTTCGGGTACTGATTTAGTGTTGGATCAAGGATGGTCTCTTGTTGTAGCAGGAAGTAGAAGTCAGTAGCACTGAGCTCAACAAGGGTTGAATATATGGTAGCCAGCATAGCTATGTGTGTTTCTATATGGCTTAGGAAGTTGCTTGTGAGTTTGTTCAGGAATTGGAGCGACCAATGTTTACTGTGATAATCAGAGTTGCATAAAACTCTTTGAGAATATAATATTTCATGATAGGTTGAAACACATTGATATCATATGTCATTTCATTAGAGACTTCATTCAGCGTGGGGCAGCCTAGCTACAGTATGTTCAAACAGGAGGTCAGGTAATAGACATACTCACGAAAGCTCTAGGGAGAGCTAGATTCATCTAGTTCAGGGAACACATGGGTATGATGGAGAACCTGTTTTAGTAGTAGAAATAGATGGATTCTCAGTAGCAGCAACAACATATGAGAGGGAGTTGAGTAGAGATGTAGTAGTTGGCAGCAATACAGCAAGGTCATCAGCAACACAAATGAACATATATCAGAGTTGCGCAGTAGTTGGTGGGTAGTAGTATCTAGACATCAGCAGCGTGACCAGAGGTGGTGTAGGGACAAGGTATTGCTTCAATGGGTTGCAGCACTATAACACATTCCTTACTAAGAGGGAGTGTTGGTTTTTGTAGCATCAGATGTGTTCTAGCCACGAAATTTGGTGGAGAAGCTAGAAAACATGTATTCTCCAAAACCCAAAAATCGTTTCTGGAAGTTCAGCAGAAAAGATAGAGCCCAAGGGTGAGTTGCAGGAGAGAGGGAGGGAGAGAGAGAGAGAGAAAGAGAGAGAGAAAGAGAGAGAGAGAGAGAGGGTATCAACAGTGGTTTGGGAAGTGCAGGACGAATTCTGGAAGAGACGGCATGAGGAGAGACGCATTCCACTAGACCACAGTAGTCACTATGCAGATGGTGATGAAGAGACACCCACGTATGGATAGAGGGTCCATCTCGGGGTAAGGGAGTCGTTGTGGACAGTGAGAAATTTATCACTAAATTTCTCTTAGTATTTTTCCTCTATTTTGTTGTCTGGATTCTTGTACTTGAATTTCAGCTGAAGAATTAAGAAAGAAACCCTCATTTTATACATTGGTTTTCCCACATTGGGTTTTTCCGGGGACAATTGCCCAAAAATATCTGTGTCAATATTTTAATGTGTGTGCTAGAATTTCTCTAATTTTCCAGCATTTTTTTGTAGTATTTATTTTGTGAAGAATGCAGTGTATATGTTTCAATATTTGTGGTAGGAAACTGCAAATAGTTTGTTTAATTAATTTAACAAATAGAATAAATATTATCAGTTGTTGTATTAGGATTTTGGGTTTCGGAATTTTCACAACCATGCCTAGAATGTCCATAATCACTAAAGAAAACAACTTAATAACTACAACTTTGTTATTACTACTCATTAACTATTGTGATGCATGTGCTTTCTTTTCTAAGATATTCAAGAAGGTAACCAAATTCTAGGATATTCTAGAAGGTAACCAAACGTTGGACTCTTTCTATGTACATTGAAGAGCACTAGAAGGAGAGAAGATCACAAAGGAACTATTGAGTAGAGAAAGGGAAGTAAGATCTTCCTTGTGTTTTGAACTATTGAGCAGAGAAAGGGAAGTAAGATCTTCCCTCTATTGCCCAAGGCAGTGAAAGAGAGTGCCAAGGTTGTTTGATGGTTGGATAAGGGCCTAGAGAGTTATGGAGTTTGTAGATGGATTTTTCATTCACCCTTGTGTATCATGGTGTAGGTGGAATCCTTAGTTGATTTCTAAAATTGGGTGCAAAATTCGTTCCTCGACAACCAATTGGTAGACATGGCTTTAATTACAAAGAAGTAATCAAATTTGTAGGCATGTTTTTTTGTATCACTAATTCCTTAGATCAACGAATTTGTAATATACATTGTTATCTCCATTACATGTTTTATATTTGCATATGAATTATATAATATATTGATTTTAAAGGTTGAATACAACTTCATATATTATTAATAAGGCATATAATAATATTTGAGAGTTGTTGATGTTTCAAGTCCATAAGAAGATCCATCTTGAGGACAAAGATTGAAGAAAAATAAGACAAAACACAGAAATAAATAAACAATAAAAAAGGAAATTAATCAAAGCCTCAAAAAATCAACTTAAAAAACATAATTAATAAAACCTAAAAAATAACCTAATAATTAAATAAAATAGTAACGATAAATATAAATATATATATAATTTTTCAAAACTACGTAATGAATAAACTATAATAATTTTGCAATACTACGTATGCTATAGTATTAATGAATTATAATAATAAGAATATATTATATAAAAAAATAGTAACAATAAATATAATATATATAAATTTTCAAACTACGTAATGATATAAACATAATAATTTTTCAATACTACGTAATGCATGTAATTAATGAATGTATAATAAAAATATATTAAACAAAATAATTAATGTAATATTAATAAGAAAAGATTATAATATGAATAGCTATATTAATGTAAAAATGTTATATATAATAATTAAGTTATGAATATCATTAATACTATCTAAAAAATATGTTGATGATACCATTATAATATATTAAAATATTTTGAAGAATAATTATAATATTAAATAATAATTAGAATAATATTATTATTTTTATAAATTAATTAGAATAATATTATAGTTATAAATAATGTTATTATTGATTATCCAGATTAAATATATTAAATTAATATTATATGATTTCAAGTTAGGGATATAGCGTTAAATCTGAGAGATATACCTGCGAGGAAGAAGAACCAGAGGAATTAATTTGTCGAATTAAAGGAAACCAATTGCTACTAATTTTGATACCACCATCCTTGTTTAAAGTTAAGTGGATGTTTCATTATTTTCAAGGCTTTCCTGATTTTCCTCTTTCCATAATGGTCCTCTCTATCGATGATTCTAGAATTTTCTAGGAAAATATGAAGCTTAGTTTTCAAGGAGTGTTATGCAAGGGTTGAGGTGCGAGATCGTTTATTTTTAATGTTACCTCAATTCTCCTTCAATCTTTTTTGCAAAGAGCATCCTATTTCCCCGATATAACCCTTTCCAAATGAGTCTTTTCTCTAACTTGTCTATCAACCAAATCCAATCTTCTTTTTTGCAACAATTTGGTTTCAAATAGAAACCCAAATACTTTAACCCATCTTCCAATTCAGTTATCAAAACGGAAACATTGATCTAATATGAAGGATCTCATACTCTTCCAAATTGTGAAAATATATGGTAGATTTTCTTTTATTGATGACCATACATGTAGATTTCCCAAATAGAAACAGAATCCCATGCAATTTTTGGACATCTGTAGCCAAGTCTTTACAAAATATAAGTATATCATCAACAAAAATAAAATGAGTAATTTGTAGGACATTAGCTATAAAAACACCTTTAAACTCACCTCTCCTCTTTTCTTACTCCAACACGTGGCTAAGGCCTTTAGCAATAAGCAGAAAGGACAAGTCTGTTGAGGCAGAGGAATTGCCCGGATGGTAAAAAGTGGTAGGAATCTGGGTAAAAAAAATTCAACAAATTTTGCAGAAGCAGTGTTTAAATCATTTTTTTGATGGTGGAAATGGATTCAACACCATTAAAAACCACTAGGGCACCCAAAATCTTGAAGTTTAAACAGTTGTAACCTAGATTTACAAAAATCCTTGTCTTAATATATCAAAACATTACCGGAATTTCCATGATTTTCAAGGCAAAAGATTAGTCTAATTAGACTATGGGTAAGCAGAAATAGAGATGGAGACAAATGGTATCCTTGTCTCAAACCTCTCTATTCATGAAATAAAGGCAAAGCAAATCAATTTATCAAACTAGAAAAAGAAATAGACATCAAAAATCTCATGATCCAATCGATAAACGAAACCTTAAAACCCACATGAGTAAGAAGAAGTCCGATGAACATCAAATTAACTCGATCATATGCCTTTCAGAGATCTATCTTGAAGGAAACACATTTAGCCCTCTGAGCTTTTATGCTATGCAACCCTTCTTGAGTGACTCCAAAAGCCTTCATGGATTTGTCTCCCCTCAATAAAATTAAATTGCTCCTTTGAAATGGTCTTTGAGAGTATATGCTTAATCCTCCTAGAAATCACCTTTGATATGACCTTATATACACAATTGATAGGGAGATAGGCCTAAAGTCCTCAAAAGAAACGATTTTTGTCCACCTTAGGATAAGGGTTATGAAAGTAGAATTAAAAGCTAGCAGTACCCTTCCTTCCCTTATAGATTCGTTGACAACTCTTAACAAATCTTTACCTATAATATAAAATAATAATAATAATAACTGAGAAAATTTCCATTTCCCATCCATCAAGCCCTGTGCTCTTATCTTTTTGAAAACTGGTAAGAACTATCCTTAATCATCCTCAGACACTTCATCCATCAAGGAACTAAAGTTTCTTCTTCCTCCGCAAATCTTGGAAAATTTTGAGCCACTCTGATAGCTTCTACAATAGTGACCCCCTCAGGTTCCTTGAAGATGTTTTTGAAATGGGCCTTACCTAGGGAATCGAGGCCTTCAAAATTTTAGACCTTGTGTCCCTCGTGATACTCGATTCACCAAATAGTGTTGGTTAGTTTTCTAACTTTTGCATAGGCATGAAAGAACTTGGTATTCTCATCACCACAATCCTACTAAATTTCCCAACTTTTAAGGCACCAATATGCTTCCTTGCTGGAAAGAATCTCCTTTCTTCTTGATTCAAGTCTGTACAATTCCTCACTAGATTCCTGTGAATGACAACCCTTAGCTCTGAAGAAAAAACCTCTATTTTTTGTTCAAATTTTGATGAGCCTCGATATTGCAACAAAGATGTTGCAACTCCCAAGGCTACCAAATTTAATTATCAACCAAGGGTTTGTACAAACTTAAGAGGAATCGACACTATATGTGCAGCATAAAATGTGTTCTTCCTTTCATGTCATGATGTGATGGAGTGCATGTAATGAAATCAAATCATAAACTAATTACAGAAAACGAAATGCTTAAAATGGAAACCTTAACCTATTGCAAGAAAGAAAATATAAGGAAAGAAACCTATTCTAACTACATAAAGTAAATATCATGAACTAAATGTTAACCATTAAATATTAAAGAGTTTAGATCCATTAACAGAGTTCATTGGATGTGGCAATCAATAAAATCATCATTGTATTATCGAATTTATAAATTTGTCCATTAACCCAAATCGTTCAAATGTTTTGCATGGGTAAAGAAGCAAGTCTTAAGTGGTCTTTAGTCTTCCCTAATCATTGATTTAGAGCCCAGGGGTCATTATTCAACCCTAAGGGACCAAAACTAATATTTTTGAGCAAATCTGGGCAAGTATATACATGTTGGAAGAGTACTACAGGAAATAGCAGATTTACTACAGGAAACTATAATTCATCGAATGACCAAGTAAATCAAATCCAAATTGGATGGGACAAATTTTTTTGTTGACTAGGATGTCTTAAGTCTCATTTCTAAGTGGAATCACTCAAAAATCCTTGTGTTAACCCATGCTAAAAAATAGCAGAAAATTTCTAGTCTAAAATCCAGAAATTCAAGAACTAATGAGCTAGTAAATCTATCAAATGCATAACCTAATCAATTGCAAATGAAATGGGGTAAGTTTTTTTATTAACTACAATGTCTTTGTCATCTAATGCAAGTGGAATCAACTCAATTGGAGCTTGTCAGCATGCCTTAAAAAATAGCAGAATTTTACTGTTATTTGCCACAAGGGACTTCCAAAAATCTAGATTTGGGAATAAACAAACTAATCCAAGTAGATAAATGATTACTATGACCTTCCAAAGTTGTTCCAATGATGAAATGATGCTTGTGATCCTGTAAAAGAACTTACTTCAACCATTTAGCCTAGTCCTACAACAAGAAATCGTCAATCCTAAATGCAGAAATAGGAAAAACAAGAACAAGAGATGCATGTGAATAAGAAGTGAAAAGAAGAAAAGTAAATGAGACAAAAGGGCTTTGAGTCTCCTGGGATGGCCAAGCCCAAGGAAACTCAAAGTCCTATGAAGGAGACCAAGGTTTAGAAGTTGAAAATGGCACCAATCTTCATTATTTCCATCAATACAATTACATCCCTGCAAGAAATGAAAGTGGAGCTGCAAAAATACGAGTTCTCTCCACAAGAAGACTAATAAAAATCAACCCCTATAAGCAAATTTGACTTGGAACTAATACAAAATGATTAGGAATCATTCCCCATGAAAAGAGGAAGCTTTCCCCACCAAAATCCCTTGAGTAGTGGATCTGGTTCCCAATACTAGGAATGTTTATTAAATGGCAAGGAACACATTCCTAGATTTTTTCAATCATTGGGGCTCTACAATCTGTGCCATAATTCCAAAATATCTTGTTGATTTATTATTTAATATTGATCCTCCTATAGTAGGGAGCAGGTCCCTAGATTATATGCTCCTCCAAATCTCCATAATTTGCCCAATATTCTCATAATATTCCACAAAAATAAATAATACTAGGCACAAATATGAAATTATCCATAAATCTTCATAATGAACATATTAAAGCTAAAAATACATTAGCTAATGCAAAAGCTAGGTTTAATGTGCTGAAGAATGGTCATATAGGTCTTAATTTATGTCTAATTTAGAGGCCCATCGTGACCCCCTGTTGAAAGTGTTGTTCATCCTCTCAGCAACTTAGTGACCTCATTGTACCTCATTCATGGCCCTGGTGGCCTCTCTCTTGTGAATTCCTCGGTCCTTTCCCTTAAGTATCTTCGTTGTAAGTTCTGCAAGGACAAGCACAAAAATGTAGTTGTTATTTTCATGATTGTTTAACAGTCTTTCAAGCAAAAAAAAGCATAACTTTCTTCTTTTCAAGTGAACTTTGTAGGCTTGTAGATCCATTTCATTCATATCCTCTCCCTTGAAACCTTCATTCCATTTTCACTCATTTTTCCAAATTGTTTGTGCATAGAAAAATCACAATGTTTCTTGAGATCATTAGCCTGCCTTCTTCCCCTTATTCAAGATGGGTTCTTGAATATTTTTCAGTTTGGCAAGGTCTTCCACATCCTTTTCCAACCTTCTACTACCTTTTTCCATCATTTGGACACCTTTGAAACCTTCAAAACGCCTTTAGATGATAACTAGGACATCCTGTAGTAATTCCTATAGTAACTACAAGAAACACTGTAGTCACCTATAGTAACTACAAGAAACCTTGTAGTAGCCTTTTTAAACCTGTTTTGAGCAGAAATGATAGTCTAAGCCTAGAGTGGGCCCTCAACTTGACTTCCATCCCTTTCTCCCCTTTCTATAACATCTTTTAGGCCTTGGATAAAAGCTAGAAAGAGATTAGAGACCTCTTGGAATGCCCATTTTTATCATTGCAGTTTGAGTTCTATTTTGATGGTAAATGCCTTCTTTCCTTTTGTTGCCTTCTTCTTCTCTTTTGTTACCTAGATGATTGCCTAATGGATTTGCAGTTCTCTATTTTGACTAGGTCTCTCTTAGGCACTACCATTTTGGGTTTTAGCACAATTTGTTCCTTTCTTCCTTCTTGTAACAACATTATGTCTTCCCGTAGCAGTGATTCCTTCTCTTTTAAGGTCTTCTAAATATATGGGAATGATGGTAAATGATGTAGAGGGGTTGGAGAATGATGCTAGGGCGTAGAGGGAGTAGTGTATGTTTGTAAAAATGGAGAGGATATGCTCTGTGTGTTTTTTCAAGAAATTTTCAGGGTGAGACAGAGTGTAGGGTTTGTTCTTAAAAAATATTAATTTTTAATCTTATGAAATGGGATGGAAGAATGATGGATAGATAGAGGGTATGAATTGTATGGAAGGTTTGGAGTGTTGTGGTGACTTGGCCTTTACAGAAATTTATTCTTTTAATTGTTGTCCACATTCCTCGAAATCATCACCCTTCCTAATTTAGCTTTTCCACATTGCATGAGTGAAGGAGTGAGCTGCAATTAACTAATTGAAGGTGGTTGAGACTGTTTACCCATCCTTAGCTTATAAAACCTCATCTCTTATGCATTGACAACAAATTTCTTACTATAATATGCTCAAGAGAAGAGGTCAAGAATATTGCATACATGTACCTACATGATGGTTGTTGGAGAGACATGCATGTTGCTGCTGAGTTTATGATTGATCCATGGTCCTCTGGAGGTGATAATTTCCTTTTTTTTCTTCTGCACAGGTCTTCATATCTTGGTGATTCTAAACCTTTGTCTTCCCGTTACGATGAGCAAGTTATCTTAGTCAAATCTGGTTTTCTTGGAGTGTTGGGCTTGGACATGGGTGATGTTAACCTTCCCTATACCTTATTCCACCATTAGACACCTTTCCCATACTTTATTTCCCTTTTTGTACCTTCCTATAGCTTTCAGCCTGTTTCCTGTAGTAAACTAGGACATCGTGTAGTACTACAAGAAACCCTATAGCAACTTGTTTAAATCCATATCTTCCAAATGGTATACTGGATTGACCTACAATTTTCTGAGCATGTTTCCATCATCCTTATGCACCTCCCCATAAAAAACGTTTGGCCCATGGATACACGAATCTCAAGAAAAAAAAAAAATTGTAGGTGATGAAGGTAAATTTCTCAAAAACTGTGCATTGGAATTCGCTGAAATTGCTTGGGCATGTTACCATCATCCACATGCATCTCCCCATGAAACAAATTTCCAAATGGATGTACAAATATCGAGAAACTTCAAAAATGGTTGTAGCTGATGGAGGTCGATTTCTCGAAAACTGTGCACTAGAAATTGTTGAAATTTTGTGGGCATGTTACTATCACCCATATGCATCTCCCCCTTAAAAAACTTGGAAAATGGATGCATGGTTTTCAAGATATGACAAAAATAATTTTCTTCTCTATGTATTTATATTTCCTATAGTAACTACAGGATTTCCTGTACTATTTCAGGACAAGAAGGAAAATGAGTGATAAAGGTTTGGGAATGATGAGTGAATGGTGGAAATAGTTTAGGGTGATGGATTAGCATGACCTTGGTTCTATTGGAGCATTTGAGCAAAGGAGGAGAAAGTTAAATTTGACTTCTTTTGACTAGGCTTGTGGTCAACTTTTCTTTTGGTGGCTAACTTGATTTTGTTGATTTCAGAGCTTGTAGAGCACCTGCATTCATGAGATAAAGATACATGGAGAAAACATTTTTATTTTTTCTTCTTCTTTTTTCTTCTAGGCCTATTAGTTGCCTCAATGAGGTTTTCAACTAGTAGATCTTCCTATGCGCCTCAAAGGAGGTTTTCACCTAGGATTTTTTCTTTTTCTCTTTTTTTTCCAACCCATTGACCGCCTCATGGAGGTTTTCAATCAATAAGCCAATATCAGGCGCCTCAAAGGAGATTTTCACCTAAGATTTTATTTTTTCTCTTATTTTTCATTTTTTTCCCTATCCTACTCTACTTGAAAAAACAAAATGATTTTCAAGTGTAGGAATACTTCCAATGGATCCACTTGCATAACTGGATGAAAGATAAAATTGTGTAGGCTCGAAACATATTCTTTGACATGTACCTTATTGTAAGAGACCAAATTCTTTGACTTTGATGATATCAAGCACAGTTGAAGAAGAGACTATTGTTGCAACTTAGTAACTGTCTAGAACCTTATTTCAATATAGTTGTGATGCCCTTGGTCCACTTGTTGATTTGGATCATCTTGGACGTCTTTTTATTCCATGAAATTCATATCTTCTTCTTTTTGTTGATTATTCCCTTGAGCAGATAGAGGATCTGATGGTAAACATGAGGGTACTTTCCCCATCTTTGATTCTGATGTCTTCTCTTCGTCAAGTGCAACCCATGATTCTTTGGTCTTCTCATTTGAATCTTCTTTTTCTGCATGTTGTCCTTCAATGACATCAAGTGAATCTCATTTTTGCAATACTCTTCCTGTGCTAAGATGAATACCATTTAGATCAAGAGGAGATGTTTGGAAGTGTCGTGACTCAACATTGTAAGTGGGCTAAGTTACTTCATTGTGTGGGTTCAGAAATGGTGGTACAGGTAGTTGAGTGGGAGTGGATATTTGAGATGGATGTGTTGGGGTTATGATTGTGGTGGAGGTGAATGGTAGGGATAACATGGAGTTGGGTATGGAGGATATTGATGAAAATATTGAGGATATTATGGATGGCTCCCATAAGTTCCTTGTCAACCTTGTTGCTAAGATTGGTTTTGGGGTTGAGATGACCAAGGTTGCCATGGAAACGGTGTGTTCCAATTACTTTGAGATGGATGTGCATAATCTTGAAATTGTGAATTAGGCTCCTGCCTCATATTAGATTGAATATGCTGCCATGGTCCTCTTGGAGCTACATAACATAGTTGCATTGGAAATTGACTTGCTCCATTGTCATCTTGGTAAACTTCCTTCAACCTTGGTAATGAGGGGCAATATTTAACAGCATGTGATTCTGCATGGACAACACAAATATCAACATCTTCTTTTTCTTCATCTTGCATTCTTAACATTTCTACTTGTTTTCTTACATTGGTAAGAATTTATGTTTTAAAGTCATCAAACAAATTTCCAAGTTTAGCTTGATTACCAATATTGATGTTGATTTACTTACTCTTGCCCTTCCTCTTGATATGTGTTTGCATGTTTCGCGAATTTATTTAAATGATAATTGATATACATCTTCTCTACTCATGAGATCAAGGAGATCAATCCACTCGTCCCTAATTGTTCTAAGTAAGAGGATTTTTAGTGTGTCGGACCCTAAATGATGTAGTTTTTCCCTCTTATAATTATACATGAACCTCTCTATTAGATCTTATAGACTCATCTTTTTTTTTATTCATTCTTAAAATATCTTCTTTAAGAGCATGATCTTTATATTTTTCTAGAAATACCTTTTGCATATCATTACATGATCTTATTGAATTAGTCCCTAAACTCATGAACCATTTAAGAGCTCATCCTTCAATGTCACCAGAAACAATCTCAATTTTTGAGTGTTTAATAAGTAACTATAAGATCTACAAATAATTTCAAATTCAAAGAGAAAGGTTTTCGGATCCTCTATCCTTAGACCATGAAAGTTTGGAAGAAAAGATAGAGGGATGTTCTTCATATGCACACTGACACCAGTGTATTGAATGGGAAATCCAAGAGGATCTTCTTCATTGTCATCATTTCCATCCATTTCTTCTTCCTTATCTACCCCCTCTTCTTCTTCTACCTACAAAAATGATTTGTGATGTGGTTCTTACTACACCACGTGATCAAATGGGGGGGGTGTTAGTGTTGAGGAAGTAATTTTTTTTAATAAGAATGTTAATGCAATGCAATTTTCTATTTTTGAAATGAAATATTCCTAATGCAATTTTTTTGTTTATGCAGAAAGTAAAAGAAATGAATCAACTAGGGAAGAAAACAATGCATACTTTAACACCTCCCTGGCAATGACACCAAAAAGTGATGAGCCTTGGTATTGCAACAAGGATTTTGCAACTCCCAAGGCTACCAACTTTAGTTATCAACCTGGGGTTTGTACAAACTTAAGAGGTATCGGCACTATATGTGCAACATACAATGTGTTTTTCCTTTGATGTCATGATGTGATGGAGTGCATGTAATGAAATCAAATCCTAAACTAATTACAGAAAATGAAATGCTCAAAATGGAAATCTTAACCTATTACAAGAAAGAAAATATAAGGAAAGAAACCTATTCTAATTGCATAAAGTAAATATTATGAACTAAATGTTAACCATGCCATTTCAAAGAGTTCAAATCCATTAACAGAGTTCATTAGATGTAGCAATCAAGAAAATCATCATTGTATTATCCAATTCATAAATTTGTCCATTAACCCAAATCACTGAAACGTTTTGTATGGGTAAAGAGGCAAGTCCTAAGTGGTCTTTAGTCTTCGTTAATAATTTATTTAGAGCCTAGGGGTCATGAATCAACCCTAAGGGACCAAAACCAATATTTTTGGGCAAATCTGGGCAAGTATATACATGTTGGAAGAGTACTACAGGAAATAGCAAATTTACTACACGAAACTCTAATTCATCGAATGACCAAGAAAATAAAATTCAAATTGGATGGGACAAATTTTTGTATTGACTAGGACATCTTAGGTCTCCATTCTAAGTGGAATCACTCAAAAATACCTATGTTAACCCATGCTAAAAAATAGCAGAAAATTTCTAGTCTAAAATATAAAAATTCGAGAACTAGTGAGCTAGTAAATCTATCAAATGCCTAACCTAATCAAGTGGAAATGAAATGGGGTGATTTTTTTTATTAACTAGAATGTCTTTGTGATATAATGCATGTGGAATCTAGATTTGGGAATAAACAAACTAATCCAAGTAGCTCAATGATTACTATGACCTTTCAAAGTTGTTACAAGGATGAAATTATTCTTGTGATCCTATAAAAGAACTTACTTTAACCATTTAACCCAATCCTACAACAAGAAATCATCAATACTAAATTCAGAAATAGGAAAAACAAGAACAAGAGATGCATGTAAATAAGAAGTGAAAAGAAGAAAATTAAATGATACAAAGGGGCTTTTAGGCTCCTGGGATGGCCAAGCCAAAGGAAAATCAGAGTGCTATGAAGGAGACCAAGATTTAAAAGCTGAACATGGCACCAATCTTCATTATTTCCATCAATACAATTACATCCCTACAAGAAATGAAAGTGGAGCTGCAAAAATACGAGTTCTCTCCACAAGAAGACTAATAAAAATCAACCCTTAGAGGAAAATTTGACTTGGTGCTTATACAAAATGATTAGGAATCATTCCCCATGGAAGGAGGAAGCTTTCCCCACCAAATCCCTTGATTAGTGGATCTAGTTCCCAATACTAGGAATTTGCATTAAATATCAGGGAACACATTCATAGATTTTCTCAATCATTGGAGCTTCACAATCTGTGCCATAATTCCAGAATATCTTGTTGATTTATTATTTAATATTGATCCTCCTGTAGTAGGGAGCAGGTCCCTAGATTATATGCTCCTCCAAATCTCCATAATTTGCCCAATATTCTCATATTCCACAAAAATAAATAATATTAAGCACAAATATGCAATTATCCGTAAACTTTCCTAATGAACATATTAAAGTTAAAAATACATTATCTAATGCAAAAAGAGAGGTCTAATGTGTTGAAGGATGGTAATATTGGCCTTAATTTATGTCTAATTTAGAGGCATGGGCCTTAATTTATGTCTCATTTAAAGGTCCATCAACTTCCACCTAGTCTTCCTCCTCCTTTTTGTGAATAAAATTTCCCCATTCCTTTGCCAAATGCTTAATATGTTTTAAATTGGCATCAAATTGGATAGTTGTAGACAAGCAATATTGAGCATCAAAAGGATGCTAATTGTCTCTAACCAACACTAAAAAACTCTCATCCTCTTTTCAGTTAGAGTTCATCTTAAATGGACTAGCAGGCTTATGGTTTTTTCCTTTTCATTTTGACGAGATTGGAGAGTGATCTAATTTAGTTCCAGATCCCACTCATTGACGTAAAAGAGGAACTTAAGCACCAAGGGTTCTACCACAGGAAACATGTCAAATTGTTTTCCACATGACCCTTCCCCACTCATTGGTTCCTCAATGTGGATTTTAGCAGGATAAGATCAAGGTTGGTCAAGAACTTAGAGGAAATTTTGTCTGAAAAGTAGTCTATGAGAGAATCAATTCTGGCATGGGGTCCCCATAATTTAGAAACACCTAAAGAAAATTTTAAATCAACACCAATTATCAAATTATCATCAGACTTACAATTATTTCCAAAGAATTCATTACAGAAGGAAAATTGATCCTCATTTGGTCCACAAAAGGTGATAAAAATAAATATATTATCCAATTCCATTGAAAAACCTACCAAACCCAGGCCTAAGGTGATATTCCAAGTATTATGAACCTGAATCTTCTGAGAATCCCACCCTAAGGCCAAACCGCCAAATTTACCACGAACATCCATAGCAATAAATTTCTAGAAGGATAGAAAATATTCTAAGAATTTAATAATGTTATCGCCCTCCCCAAGATTTTTTTGAAGAAAAATAACATCAGGTTGCTCTACCTGAAACAATCTCCTAAAAGCAAGTTTTTAGGGGTTCCTTGTCAACCCTCTACAATTGAAAGAAAGGACTTTCATTGAGTCAACTTGTGTATGGTTATCAATGCTCTAAGAGCCCCATCAATGGAAGTTTTCATGCCCACAACCATCTCCTCACGGGTTTTCTATTTGGCCAGAGTGATATGTCTACCCTTCACAGAATGGTCGGAAATAGAAAACTAACTAGGGCCACCTTGAAGACCATCAAACACTGAGAGGACTAGTCTCGACCTCAAGTTGCATAGGACATCACCCTCATCCAAGTCTCTAGAGCACCCCGAAGAGACAAACACTCTCAACAAGGAGTAACCCCAGAACCCAAACAGGATAGGACAAGAGGCTTTCACGGGGGAAAGGGAAATGTGCAACTTTTGAGAAACCACAACATCCATTCTTAAAGAGGATTCACCCCAATATTTCCTTAACTCAGAAAAAAAAATTACAAATGACAAGGGTGAGGCAAAAATAATTACCAGCGATGAAAGTGTTTGCCCCGTATTGGTTGACACAGCCAAAGGATCTATAGTTGTAGCTTCCATTTGAGACATCGTTACAGAGACCATAAAAAAACTAGTAACTAGAGTACCAGTTGGCATATAAGCCTTTGAACTCACACAACCCTCTGTTTGTAAACCTGCATAGGCATCGAGGATCGCTCCTGCAGTGTTTTATTTCTTGTTGGATTTTCCAGAGGATGAGGATTTTTAAAAGGAATATTGCAGTTATTTACCATATCACTATATTTATAGCACCTCCTGCATCTAAATGGAATTCCTTCATAATATTTAACTTGTAATTTGTCAGTTTCTTTCCCAATATTCATGGTTTCATAAATTTCTTCACAGAGGTCTAAAATTACTGGAACCCATGCCATCGACATGTCTTTCATTTCTTTAAAGGAGTAATCTACATCCAAGAACCTCCCTAGGTTATTCAACAAATTTTCAAAGATTTGAGGATTCCACATATGGGACGACAAGCTAGTAAACTGAACCCAAACCGACACCACATCAATATGTTCCCTACTAGCATTAAATAATGGTGTCCATAACTTGAAAATAACAGAGGTGGAAATAATAGCCCATACCTTTTTTAGCAACTTTTTTTGCTTCCTCATGACACTTGAAATTTAGCTATATTTAAACGTTGTTTAGAAGGAAAATGTCTATGGAATTAGTGACCAGTGGGTTTAAATTATGGTTCCTCCATTCAACAAGAATCTCTAATAGAACTTGTGGCCTCTGGCCCTACCCAGTAATGATTTCTTTGTGAGTTTCACTGCTTATGCCATCTCCACATCATCCCCCAAGAAAATATTGTAAGGAGTCATGAATTCTTCGCTTTTCAAAACCATATTCTTCTTCATTTATGAAGGAGTCCCCCACCAACCAAATCCTTCATATGAGGGTTTCTAACCTCCTCCTCAAAAATTGGTGTACTAGACCCATTGTTGAAACCTGTGGTAGAATGACTTCAACAGAGGGACCTTAGAGATTGACAAGGGGGGCTTTAAAAAAGGCTTCATTACCACCAGAATACTACCATAGCATGAGGAAACCAAAAATTTCAAAACTCCACCACCACTTGAGGGAAATGGAAATCCCGAATATGGGAAACCCGGCAGAAGAGACCACGAAAATCCTAACAAGCGATCATCAAATATGGGTGGGTTTGATGTGAAAAAACCCCACAATTGCAACTTGTGAAGAATCACCAAATGGGGTGAAAATATTTACCTATGAAATCACCGATGAAATACCTGGACACATGGCAGTGGAGACCAGGGAATCTCCAGGAAACATTCGATTCTCAATTCAAGAAATCCCACCCAAAAGGAAACATGCCCATTTCAACATTTCCAAGAAAATAACTATAACGCTCCCTAAAGGATCTAGAACCACTAGAATAGACAAAAATAGAAGCCCTAAATTGACTCACCAATTCATAGTCAATAACCTCCAAGTCCTCCATATTCCACCATGCCAAAAGTGTCAGATCAACAGTGCACTGCAAACCTCCACCAGCAAGTACCCAAAAAAAGAAAATTGACCAAAATATGTAAACCCTATTTAAAATACACTGGAGAAAATGATCAAACACCATGAAGAAAACATAGCCTCCCTGAAGATAACATCACCACACAGGGTAAAAACCCCTAGTGTTATGCCAGACTCACTGAGTGTTGTCTAGCCATACCTCCAATGCTTCAAACCCTATCCAACATCCATTAGAAACTCCCCTCACTTCCCCGTTCTGACGCCAATTGTAACACCCCCTCCCAGGTATACCCAAAGTAACTATGACAACCGAGGTAAACATGAGACGAGAGGCTACTATGATTGGATTTGATCTCCTATGTGACCTTAAGGAAGTGGAATCGATGGAACATCACGCACAGTCATCCAACATCATCAATAGAACCCTCAAGAGACAAGTCAACCACTCAGACATCATGTCCTTGGGTTCCACAATTGTTCTGGATCTCAATGAGGCCTCTATTTTCTTCATTTTCCATTATTTTCCTTCAATTTCCTCCTCACATGCAACCTGTGACCTTTCATCTTGATTTTCTCCTAATTTCCATTATTTTCATAAATAAATGTGCCAAAAATGCATTTTTTCCTTTTAATGCCTTTGCCTTAGCCTTTTCCAATTTTCCTTAGCCAAAACACACATCCAGTGATGCCCACTAGGATATCTTCTCCCAACATTAAGCTTGGAATAAGTGTCCCTTACACGTGGTCTTATTTTGCCTTTATTTACATTACTACATAGAATTTTCACCAGGGATGTTATACAACCCTCCCTGATGGGGAACACCATCCTCGCTGTTAAACCACACCAAGACCTCAGCAAGACCATTGAAAAGAAAACATACTTCCCATGGAGCTTTATAACTTAGCTTGTTGCAGTATTTAAAATGAATGACCTGCTCAAAGCGATAACACAGCTCATTATGGTATTTACAATAACCATATATGCGCATTTGCTAAACCAACAAATAAAGGATATGATGTCTGCATCCACAACAAGGGAATCTAGAGGCTGACACCTCCACCCTCAAAGTAATACTAGGATTCACCTCCTTCCCAGTGAGTCCATAATCCACTGCCATAGTCAAAGTTGCATCCAATGTCTAGCGCTACAACCTTGTGCCACTTGTCCTCTCAACGAATAGTTACCAACTCATTGTTCCGAGGCACACCCCCAATGTGCATCTGGAAACAATCTTAACCAAAACAAACATATCTGCAACCTTCCCTTTATGCTACATAGTCCCTCGGGAAATCCGGTCACCCCCTTCCGTGCAGTCACTCACCTTCCAAGTTCCCTGACATCCCCTATCCTGGGTGATAAATCCCTTGGCAAGGCTTCCTTGCATCGGAAGATCAAACAACCAAGGCATATACCTGCCTCAAAACCATCATATTGGTCATAGCATGCTCATGGAAAGCAATGGACACTATTGGGTACCAGTGTCCCACAATGGTCTTGATCCTGAAGTACTCTACCAACATATTAATGCATGTTCAAATTTATTTTGTTGTTGCTACAAATTCTTGCAGTCGATTTCAACCACCCTACTGAGCATGTTTATCAATTTCTATTCCAAGAACATAATTTCCAACAGATTCAAATAAATTGAAATAACCTCAAATCATACCTCATTTGATAGTTCATCAATAAGGTACACTTGAAATCATGTTTTATAACCCTCACAACAAGTCAAACTAACTATTTGATCAAAACATCATGTATAAACATATCACATCTGGTTAGCTCAAAACACAACCGCCATAGATCAACATCATAAATCACATGTAACCATCATAAACCATAATCATAAATCACATGTAATCATGATATACAATAGTCATAAATCACATGCCTAATAAAACTGAAATAAAATGTTGATACTTATCCTTTCATCAATCCTTAGCTTCTACCTTTGTCTTTATTTCATATGCACTCTAGATCGGTTGCCACACCCGACAACACCTAGTGCCTTCTCCTCAACCATGTGCACATACACATTGTGTGCATCACAGACATACAACTACACACATCATACAACACCATGCAATACATGCATCTACTCTATTACCATATGTACCACATGTACACAGTACCACTTGTACACTGCAACCACCTACACAATGTGTGCACAACATCACATGTACACGACACCACCTGCACAACATGTACACAATGCCACATGTACACTACACCACTTTACAATGTGTACACAATACCACATGTACACAGTACCACATACATGACATATATGTGACACCATATGTACACAATACCACATGCATGACATGTAGACAGCACCTCCTGCACACATCTCCACTTGTACAAAATGTACACAACACCACATGAACATAGCACCACGTGTACAATCATGCACACAACACCATATTTACATAACACCAATGTACAACATGCACACAACACCACTTGTACATAGCACTGCATATCCAAAATGTATATAGCATCATCTATGCACAGCACTGCATATCCAACATGCACAAAGTACCACATGCACACAATGTTGCATATACATCATGTGCACAGTACAATATGCACATTGCATCGCATATCCAACACCTACATGCACATAACATCACATATGCAACATGTGCACAACAATAGTACCACACATCCAAAACCACATTGTCTCTACCAAGCAACCTTGCTTCTAGTGTCTTATCCCTGCATGTCTCAGACCCCACTACTTTCACTTAGGTGATGTATCCTTCGGTATAATCTATCCATAACATAAGCATAGGCATAATATAAGCATACAATATAAATTCATATTCACATGATACTGACAACATATATTTGTCATGACTACTCTTCTCACTTAATTCCTCATAGCCAGGAACCTCTTCATGCCATTCGCCTGTGTAAGCAATCCTTCCTCCACAAGGACAATTTCTGATGACCCTATCAGACAGTAACATAGATACATGGATGTATGCGTATATATATATATAATATATACACACAAACATTATCATAAAATAATCATGGTCTTGTCAGACAATGATATACATACATACATACATATATACATATAAACATTAGCATAATCATGATCACAACAAAATTGCTAGATATTATAAGGTCTAGGTAAGAAAACTTCATTATTTGTGCACTGCATGCACAACATTGAGAACCATCGTTCCCAACATAGTCAAACCATATGACACCTCAAGTCCATTTACTTTACCTTTTCTGGTTACCTTTCTCATGTTTGTCCTGTCATCGTTCATTTACCACCATGGACCCAACCAGTCGAAGCAACTATCATAGTCTTACCTTCTATTGCACTTTACTCATGCACAAAGCTTCATATTAGTCTTACATTACATGTTGGGTACTAGAAATTCTCCCCATGCTCCATTAACTTTCCTCTTTCCCAAACAATTCCCAAGACTCAAAACAGAAAAGGCAATACCAAGAAATAGCCAAGAAGAAAACTATGAGAGCCAATAACAACACGACACCGCAATAAAGTGGCATAACTATGCACTAGACACAATAAAAATCGCAAATCAAGTGCAACAATCGCAAAATACCAAAATAACAAGACTAACAACAAACATCGTGACTCAATCCCCATGGTTCCCAAGGAAATCTCAACATAAGCCTTCTTTAAGATTCATGGCAATCTCTCTTGCCATGCAACTCCCTGCAACATACTGCCATAAACAACATAATGTCAATGCATAACTAAACATAAAAATACACCAGTTACCTTACCTTGTTGTGCCAAGCATGCTGCCTTGTAACCGAACACATCCACACCATCTCTCAAGGGATTCCAATTCCTTTGACATATCCACCTATAGCTAGAGACTAACTAATATACTTATCAAGTACATGTTCATGAGTCTAGCACATATCCACATAATTTTAGACAAATCAAGGTTAAAAAGACTTCCTGTGTGCAAAGTACTCATTCGTTTGGAATTAGGGTTTCCAAACATAGCAAAAGGAATACTTTCCCAATTCATTTCTTTTACAATTTTACTTTGTTGGAATCGAGGCTTACTATGTGTTATCGCACCACCTAACTATTAGTTATATAAACAGATCAAGTATTACCTTGTCATGTTAATACCAAGCATGTTTCCTACAACTACTCACACATGTCAACCATATATTCCAAATATCAAGACAATCATATCTATCAATTTGAAATCAACATTTACAAACAATCATGTCATAATCCATAGTCAACTCATTGTCCGTAGACACAATGCTACAACTATCACCTACTATACTCAAGTACATATCAATTGTCTCAACAAATATATGTTAGTGCAATCATCTAAAACAAAATCATTTGAACACATACTCATATTATGCAATTCATCAAACATTCAACCAACTTGCAACATACCATGTTAAATAAATTAACTAGATGACATAATCAAACATTCAAGCACCAAATATATGACATAAGCAAACTCGTACCTTACTTTATCTCAAAGGAGGCTATCTTGTCTGCAAAATCAAGCTAGTTAGCATGATATAACTTCTCAACACATCATATTAAACATAAATAAGATCATGCTATCCATAACAAGTGACTAACTAACATGTTCACATCCTAACTCATAAACAATTATCATTTATGCATATCAATCACATATGTACAATCGATCTAGATTAGTATGACACAATGCAACATGATAAGTCAACTCATACTTGAAGGTCATAACCCTAACCATCTGCATAGGCCAATCCAATTTAGCATGATACATATGACATCAAGTTATAAATGTTATAACCCTAATCATCAAGCTAACTGTCATTTAACAACAACAAGTTAACATATAAGCTACTTCATCAACAACATATAACATAATCATCAGGTTATCTAATATAAAAAAACAATAGCAATGCATACAACTACATGTTACTATCATTCTTGACTATCTGACACAAGTGTATATAACTACACTAATCAACTAACATCTATCATGAATGTAACGATAACATCGAAGACATGTACATAAAACTATTGAGATTTTCTGTTTGGAGTAAAATAGGCAAAAATCTCTGTAGGTGACAAGAATAGAAATTCAGTTCCTAGATTAGCTCCAGGTTGTTGGGAGATGATTAATGCCTCCTATATTTGATGTGAGTGAGTTAATGAGGTTGTTATATTCTCTATGCTATATAACAGGCAACCATTCGGGTGTTTGCTATGAGGGTGAGAGTTTTGTGAGGATTTCATTTTGTAATCTCCTGTTTGATTAATAAATTGTTGATGCCTATGTTGTGTGGACGTAGCCCAGATTGGTTGGGTGAACCACGTTAAATTCTTGTGTCTTATGTGCTTGACTTATCAGCTGTGTATTTTGTTTAATTTCCACTGTGCATCTGATCTCCAACAAGTGGTATCAGAGTAGTTGGAGGTGGAGCACATGCTGGAGGTGGAGCGCAAGGGCGTGTTAGAGGTATGCGTTTGTTGTGCGTTTGCTGTGCGTTTGATTGGAGGTGCGTTTGTTTTGTTGTGCGTTTGATTGGAGGTATGTTATATGCACTACGTGCGTCGCTAATATAACTTTTGGTTGCCGGAGCGTTGTTATACCTGCGCTGAGGTATGTTACCTGCGTGCTGGTGTGTGTGCGTGGAGGTATGTTTTCTGTTTTTTGTTTAAAAAGCAAACACCTGCGTTGAAACCAGTTTATGCACATTCAAATGCGTGTTGGTAATTGGCACATTCAAACCAGTTTATGCACATTCAAATGCGTGTTGGTAATTGGCACATTCAAACCAGTTTATGCACATTCAAATGCGTGTTGGTAATTGGCACATTCAAACCAGTTTATGCACATTCAAATGCGTGTTGGTGATTGGCACATTAAAACCAGTATATGCACATTGAAACCAGTTGGCACATTCAAATGCGTATTAATTCCTTAAGCATTGATGTTTTTTTTTGAGGTGAAAACTACGATGCCATAAGAGATGCGACTTGGTACTGAAAACAAAACAAAACTTGTATACAGTTTGTAATATTGATAATATTACCATCGGTGCTCCAACTTTTATTTACTAAGGTGATAATCATGCAATCTGGATTTATGCTGCGCAGTTGCAGTAAAAGGAAAAATTTTGTTTTTATTTAAAGCATAGGCATATGGCAGAAATATGTATGTGACGTACAAAGGGCAGATAGTTGCTTGTTTTTTAAGGGCATAGGCAGTTTGTTTTGTTCATTGCTGGTATTTAAAACACAAACTTCATTTATTGAAAGTTGTTGTTTTGGAGATTATTGTGTTTTTTGATTGATACAAATGGCGAAAACTCAAAGTGCCCGTTTTGAAATTGAAAATTTTAATGGAAAGAATAATTTTGAGATCTGGAAGGTGAAGATGCATGATTTTCTTGTCCAACATGGCGTGGCAAAGGCATTGTTGGGCAAGTCCAAACAGCCTTACAACATCACAGATAATGAGTGGGCCGAGATGGATGAAAGAGCGATAAGTGCTATTCGACTGTGTCTAGCTGATGATGTCTTGTTTAATATCGTGTCGGAGACAACAGTTGCTGGTTTGTGGATGAAAATGGAGAAACTGTACATGACCAAATCCTTAACCAATAGGATTCTCCTGAAACGACAGTTGTACAATTTGTGAATGAAGGAAGGTACATTGATTGCTGATCATTTAAATGCTTTTAATACTTTTCTTGTGCAATTACAAAGTATAGAAGTAAAAATTCCATCCGAGGATAAAGCTATTACTTTATTGTGCTCGTTGCCCGAGTCATGGGATCATTTTGTTACTTCTATAAGTCTTAGTTCATCAGAAACTACTGAGTTTGATGATGTAGTTGCATCCTTATTATCGGACGAAACAAGGAGGAAGTCGCATTCCGAAACCTCTACATCAGAAGCTATGATGGTTAGAGGTCGTTCGAAAAAAAGACGCCCCAGGAAGCCGAGCGACTCACGTTCAAAGTCGAAAGGGAAGAAGAGTAAACTAAAGTGTTGGTTTTGTGGAAAATCAGGGCATTTAAAGAAGGACTGTTGGAAGCGACAGCAGCAAACTTCAAAAGCAGAGTCTTTGACAGAGAAGAAGGAGGCGAATACGGCAGATACAGGTTCGACATCTGGTTCAGGTATGAGTGATGAAGTATTATCAGTTAATGTGTCAAATCATGGTCAACATTGGTTGTTAGATTTCGGTGCATCAAACCACATGTGTATCCATAAAGAATGGTTTAAGGAATATAAATCAATTAATGATGGAGTTGTGTACATGGGTAATGATGTAACATGTAATATTGTTGGGATTGGGAGCATACAACTACAAATGTTTGATGGGACAACTAGAATATTAACTGATGTGAGGCATGTACCATATTTAAGGAAAAACTTGATTTCATTAGGAGCACTTGATTCAAATGGGTATAAAACTGTAATTCAAGGTGGAGTAATGAAAATTTACAAAGGCATCTTACTAGTTATGAAAGCTAAGAAAGTAGGAAATCTATTTCAGTTAGAAGGAGTTACAGGGTCAGATCATGTGTCTACGGTGTCTGAACATGACAGTAGTTCCATTCACTTATGGCATCAAAGATTGGGGCATATGAGTGAAAGAGGGTTAAATATTTTGGCTGATCGCAAGTTACTTCCAAATTTAAAGTCTGGAAAGTTAGATTTATGTAAGCATTGTCTGTTTGGAAAACAAAGTAAACAAAAGTTTAAAACAGGCAAAAATACTAGTAAAGGAATACTTGACTATATCCATTCAGATGTTTGGGGACCAGCCCCTACAACTTCATATGGTGGTTCGTCTTATTTTGTATCATTCATTGATGACTTTTCTAGGAAGGTTTGGGTCTACATGTTCAAAAGAAAGTCTGATGTGTTTTCATTTTTCAAGCAGTTTAGAGCATTGGTAGAAAACAGCACTGGTAGAACAATAAAATGTTTACGAACTAACAATGGTGGTGAGTTTACTTCCAAGGAGTTTGATATCTATTGCAAGGATGCAGGGATCGAAAGGCATAATACCACGGCTTATACTCCTCAGCAAAATGGAGTTGCGCAACGCATGAACAGGACTCTTCTCGAGAGAGCAAGGAGTATGCTAAGTAACGCCGTGTTGCAAAAGGAGTTGTGGATGGAAGCGGTGGCAACAGCTTGTTATGTGATAAACCGATCTCCATCGACGGCGATAGACTGCAAGATTCCACAAGAGGTATGGAAAGGACACCCTTGTGACTATTCTAAACTGAGAGTGTTTGGTTGTGATGCATATGCTCTAGTGCCTAAACATCAGCGAACTAAGTTAGATCCAAAGTCTAAAAGGTATATTTTTGTTGGGTATCATGTTGGAACAAAGGGATATAGATTGTGGGATCCTACTACCCGCAAAATCATCATCAACAGAGATGTAAAGTTTAATGAATCCTCTCTTTTACAGTTAGATGTAGATAGTCGATTGAAACAGGATGATGTATCT
>APFE031592295.1:0-13552 GCA_000404065.3 Pinus taeda | reverse complement strand
ATCATAGAGAAAAATAAGATAATTAATAATTTATCTGTTGATTTTTCATAATTGGGACAAATATGACAAGGAATAATAATTGAACAATGGTTTAAATAATTACTCCTAGAAGGAAATCAAATAAATAGTGATTTATTTAATTAATTTGCATGCGTTTAATTATAAATTACTTAACAAAGGTGGTTTATTAAGTATTTTTTCACAGTGAAAGAAATTTTATTATTGTAAAATTCACTTTACATGGTGTAGTTTGATCCATCTAGTAAATTAAACTCGATGATCAATATTTTGGTGATAACAGTTTTCCCCCCAACGTACGAGTGTTAGGTGGAAAACATATGACCGAACTGTGTTGTAAAGACATAATCAGTACACAACAAAGTGGAGTGAGAGAGAGAGAGAGAGAGAGAGAGAGAGAGAGAGAGAGAGAGAGAACAATACAACTGAAGCAAGAGGATAGGGATAGACGGGGCAAGACGAATACAAGTCACCTTTTATGTTGTGGTACCAGACCTCAATGAGGTGGGGGAGGCATACATATACCCACCAAGATAACTTAGTACAAAAATAATGGTGTGCTGAGAAACATAAAATTGTGCAATGAAGTACATGCTGAATGGTACATGACATGTTGGCATAACTGAATCAGAAAATAATACAATGTGTCCCATATATATAATGCACCTGGAAAAATATGAGCCAAGATTGAATATAATATGAATTGATTACATGATATATAAGGGCCCTTCCCTCAAAAAATGGGTTGAGGGAGGGTAGAGCAATTGAAGAAGCCCTGTTGAACAAGGAAGGGATCTGCAAAACTAAATGGATCATTTGAAGGAGATGTGCATGCTATGAACACTGTGATTGGTAGGAACCGAACCCATTATATTTGTGGAACTACATCTAAGTTTGTAGCATAATAGGAATGCATCTGACCATGTGGGGGGCTACCTGAAGGGCCACCCCCTCATGAGGTCTCAAACATCTCACGCACACCTAGGAACCACTGGTACAATTTGCTACATCACTGGACCATCAAGTGTATAGATCACGAACATGAAACAACCAATTCAAATGGAAATAATGAGTCCCTCTACTTGATCCAAAGTACCGAACAAGAATGGAAGCTGGAACAAAGATGCACCGCCCTCTAGGTCATTCTTATGGAATAAATGAGTTGATGTCGACAAAATAGGGCCCATGTCAGGTGAGGCAATGAGGATCCTCAACTAAGGTATGAGGGAAAATAGTAATGTGACTAATGGAATGACACTAGGTATAATGGAAAATGAGGGATTGAGGGACAAATAGAGGACTTCCCTTGTCAGAGCATAAAGTGCATGGTTGACCTGGCAGCAACTGACTCAACTTCGGATGGGATGTGGACAGTATGACTGGAGGCCAAAATGGGCAAGATGGGATGAACGATATCAAAATATGGATGGGATACTGTGATATGATATAATGGGATACAAAACAGACTGCATGGATGCAAGGGTGACTCATCATAGATGCTCTGAACAAGGGTGACTCGATGACGCTGCCACATAGAATAGGCCTTTTGGGGACCATGAAAAAATTAGTAAATCATGGTTACACATGATGAAAATTGACACATGAGATGAGAAGTTTCAAGAGAAGGTGGTTCCCAAATTACAGGCGTTGCATATGAAGAAATCCGATTTTGAGAGGCGACGAAGTGACCCTTCTTGGAAAAATGGCTTCCTAGTGAAGTTTCAAATCATCCAAAACTGAGAAATATTAATTACAATACTCGATGAGAGATTTCAAATGATGTTGATGGTTCGTCAAGCTCAGCTACTATTTGGTCAGAGTGGACGATAGAAAAATTGTGGATTTTTCTATGAAAGGACATTTTCCCTCCAATTGGAATTCATTTTTTAAGTGAGTTATGGTATTTGGAGAGGAGAAAAAGGCCCTAAATCTTGTGGAGATTATAGCAGACAAACCGGCCATTAGAATCAGGATCTACAACTTTTAGGTAGTGTCATGCGGAAAGAGTTATTTTTGTGGACAAACCTAACCTCCCTAGGAGTCTAAGACTCTCTAGTGACAAACAAACCAAACAAGAGCAATCCTTCTCTAAACACACATTATTCTATGAGAGATCAAGTGTTTTTCCGATCTTACCTTAGGTCCAACGCTTGTTGTAGCAGTCCAGCCTTGCTGATCCAGATGAGCTCCTCCTTCACTTTAAGACCTGCATACACTAACAAAGCAAACGATTACATAAACCTGAATATTCATCATAAAACAAAGCATATTTATCACATAGACCAAGGAGTACATGAAATAATTCATTAACAACAAATCATTGAGAAGAATGGACTTATTTGTATTAAGGAAACAAAAAAGGAACCATTACAACCTGAGCCTTGGTGTTGTGCAAGCTCCTCCCAGGGTCCAACAAGATATTTCCTCTACTTTGACAAGCTCACCCACCTCCAATATGGCAACAAGAGAGGATGGTAATCTCTCCTCACAAGTTAACAATGGAAGTCCTAATTCCAGCAGCATCTACCCTTTAGAATGTTCAACTTTCAACCTCCCCTCCTCTGGCCCAATGCCTGTATTTATAGTGTTCTAGAGGAGGTTATTCAGTTCCAACATCAATGGGATACTCCCTCTTTTGGATGGGGTAGCTCCTCTCTTGATGGGATAAGTTCCTCTATCATAGGGATGCATGAACCATCTGGAGGCGCTCAATACACGTCAAACACTCTTCTAGAAGGCTCTAGAAGTGACCACAAGTAACTTTTTAAAGATGAAACTCGCGCCTTTTGACCTTTACAGGGGTACGCACCCATCCTTTGGCTTACAGAGCGTACAAGTACGCAGGTACAGTGTGTTTGGAGTGCGTACACGCAGGCAAGGTAGAGAGAACCTGCGTACCCAGAGATAAACATGTTTTTAAGTGACTTTCTCTCTTTTTGAAGTTTTACATGAAGAGCAGAGGTATGAGGCTTGACAAGGAGGATAATATGACTATTGATGGAGCCATATTAACTGCAGATAGTCATGGTGACAAATTTCAGTGTAACAGGTAGGTGGCCTTACTCATCTCTTCAATTTCAGTTATTTATTTTGTGATTTTTGGCTCCTGGCAGCTCCCTAGGAGACCCTTGCTCCTCTTCATGGTCTAATCACACTTTTGGTGCCTAGAAGTGCAATTTGGATCACACGAAACAGGTGAAAATCTGTGAGCTCACACTTTCTGGGCATAAAACTGTGATTTGGGGCTTAAAAGAGGGGTGGTTTGCTCGCTTGGTGGGGGTTGTAGGTTGATTAGTGTAGACCAATGTTTTCTTCTCTCAACTGACAAGAAATGTGGTGTTTTGCAAGAATGGTAGAGCTAAAAATCAACTAATGTGAGTGAGACTTGGATACCCTCCAATCTGAGATTCAGATGGATTAGGGGGTTCAAGGGGCATTGGCTTCCTATGGGGTTCTCAAGTTGGTAGAGAACCCATTGATGAGGGCAGGTGAGACCTTGCTATTGAGAATTGTGAGCTATTGGGATCTAGACCATGAGGTATTTGTCATGCAAGGGCAGAATATTGAGCTCACATTACTGGATATTTGTTTCTTCACCGGACTCCCTCCCCTCAAAGTGGTGTGGGATATACATCTGGTGTTTCCTTGTGGGAAGAACATTACAAAGTTTGTGGAGTGCCATTGTCCATAGGATGTGCATGTGAAGGGCACGACGATCCCGATTGGTGATTTAGACCAGCTAGAGACATAGGTTGCTTCCGCAACTATGCTATGGGTCTTGGGCAGCCATGTGTTCCACCACATCACTGGTGGGCAGATGATGCTGGTTGAGAGTGTTTTGGCTAGGACCTACTATGGGTGGGCTGAGATGATGCTGTCATTAGTGAAACGATAGTTAAGTCTATGCATGTGAGCCATGACTACGTTTTTGGTATAGTGCTGTGCACATTCTTCTTTGAGAAGATACCCATCATCCTTCCTGATGTATAGATCCGCTATGGGGGCCCACAGGAGCCCAGGATCTGCCACTGAGGGCAACTACTGTGGAGAGGAGGATGAGGAGTCGAACGGGTATTCCAACCCGCGTTTTTTGCAAATTGGGATCAGAAGCTCCTCTAGATTGATGATTATCCTTATAGTGCGATTAACTATCAAGACGATCTTGACTTGCCACTTTCGCTCAGGTAAGCATGGGGACCAAACGGTAATAGTTAAGTTGCTATTTTTATGGCGCATTTCATATTTTTATCACATTTATATGCTACTAAGTGTAAAATATGTGGTATGTAGACATAGCACCGGTAAAACTGGCAAGAAATGTAGTACAAGCCGTAGTGCCTGTGGCTGTAGATTGGGGAACATCATCATCTTGTCAGGGTCTATAGGATAGTGTGCTACTCGTTTATCTACACCGTAGATGTGGGGTAATCTTGACCAGAGTTTCTGAGTGTGGATGGCATGAGCTACATGATCGATACATATATGAGTGTAATGACCTTCACTTAGAGTGGCGAGGTATCATGTGGCACATGGTGATGGCTGGTCATGCAATAACATGTTATGGGCATGTCAGATGTATTTAGAACTATGGGCTCCGAACACTTATATGATACATAATATGATTATGCATTTTTATATGACGATGATGGTTCACCATGTGTTTTGTTTATGGTTGTCTTTTGTGGTATACATGTGATAAATTCCAATCTAGAATGTTATTTGCAATGGTATCTACAGAGTTATTTTGGGCTCTAGGATCTTGACTAAAAGTAATGGTTTCAAATTCACGTACCAACAGCTTAACAGGCAGATATTTCTAAATATGACTTCGTTATGCACATGATACACACCATTCAATTGCATGACAAGTAGCAAGGAATATAAATGAACATGAAGATGAAGGATGTGATGAGAAAGGGAATCGACTATCAAACCTATCATTGCATCAGTTTCGTCTTGGTTATTGGTGGCAAATCCAATGCACACGTCGTTCGAAAGGACTAATGTATGAAAGGGGGTAAAAATGGCCTAGGTTGTCGAGGCTATATTCCTGGAGAAGCGACTTGTACCATCAACATGACCGATATATGGTGTGGATGATGGATCCATCTGAAAGGTGAAAAAGAAGACATATGAGATGATGCATCCTACCTAACTTCATGACAGAAAGAAAGACATGCAAATCAAAGAGATAAGCTATGAGAAAAATTTCTTTAGGTAGATTACATTGGGATTATTAGGAAGGAAATGGCCTTTAAAATCCTCCAAAAAATACCCCCCCTTGCCTAATTTCAAGGGTAATTAGGGGTAGACATAGTTTCCATGATGTCCTCATCAAAATGGAAGATGAGCGGATGAGAGGAATATTGACTACATCATGCGACACGGTATCTAGTGTGTCAACCTGGGAAAGAAGGTTCACATACGCATCATATGGAATGGAAGATGACGAGATAGTAGATGAAGGATATATGCATGTTGAGACCTAGGATTATGTCGAAAGAGGTTGAATAGAAGCATGCTCAGAAACCTCAGAAAGGATTGCCTACGAGGAACTCAAGGATGATGACAGGTAAAGGATATGGCCCGTGGTGTCCGTGGGGAAGGGATCATGATGGTGGAACCAGATTGCCCCTATTCTAGTTTATTATTGGTACAAAAATCCACAGGAAGAGGAGAAGGTGATCCATTATGAGTGGCCTCATATTTGCGAAGTGCCTTAAGGAAATCACAAAATTCATTGAGATGAGGGCAACAGCGGGAGTAGTCACCATGATGATCACACAGGGCACAAGGGTGATTTTTACGTAACATTGTGAGTTTCTTTGGTGGACCCGGTAAGTTAACATGGAATTTATGGATATTTGACTCAAGGAACGTTTCATGAACCAAAGGTTTGAGATGAGGAAGCTTAGGACAACAATTGGTCATGTGCCCCACAAATTTACACAAAGTGCACGGAGATGACGACTTTGGGGTTTTGGGGACAAGAGGAGGTTAGGAAGCCTTGTCCTTAGGTTCTTTCTTCTTAGCTTTTCGCCCTTGTCTAGATGCTTTCGCAATAGGAGTGAGTTTCTCTTGAGGTTGTGATGGAACTAAAGTAGTGGTAGGGGCCATAGGAACCAGTTGAACCAGGGTCAGAGCATGATAAGGTCTTAGCCGACTAAGAAGAATGCTTGTAGGAGGATTAATGTACCATACAGGGATCCCTAAAGTCATGTTAGCAAGGACCAATGAAGCCATGACAGGGACATAAAATATTGCGGGAGGGAGAAATAAGAAAGGTATCCGGCCTGCAAGGTAATGTCCTAGCGGAACAACTCTTGGATGGTTGGGACCTAGAGGAACAGTTCCTGGGGGAACATAGGAGAAGCACCCACAAATGGAGGAGGTCCTGGGGGGTGGATCTAGATGGCTCGACTGGGATGGTAATTTCATGGTGTGGAGGAGCTTGTTGTGGATCGAATGTACCAGGCTGCTTGAGGAAAACCCATGACGCTGAAATATTTAGGCTCTAAGATGAGAGGGGGAGGACCAGGGAAAGAACCCAACAATGAGGAATCTTTATAGACTCTCAGTGAAACACCAATGAGAGGAAGTGAAGACTTCTTATCTAACAATGATGAGATAATGGACTTCGGGGATGTCACGGATGCCGGCTCGTAGTAAGTTAACTGATCTATGGTAATGACCTTCCCTTCATGGGGGAAGCACATCTTGCGGAAAACCGTAGATTATTACAGCTGACATGGCATATGTGTAACTGCGACCCAAGAGAATGTTGTAATCTAAAGGGGAATCAATAACCTCAATATCTACATGGACAATCTTCCCTGCAAGGGTCACTAGATAGTTGCAGTACATGCTAAGAGGCTAGGAGGAGTGTTTGTCCCAAGCATGCAATGTGATGGTGGATGGGGACAACTCAAGTGACTAAATTTTTTTCCAAATGGTAGCGGACATTACACAGGTCTATACACCATCATCAGTAATGCATCAAGAGATGATGACATTACGGACTTGAACTAGTACCTAGAAAGCAACGGAGCAAGGCAATGGGGGATGTTCTGATGTATCAACTAGGAAGACAAACAAACGATCCTCAGAAGGATATACTATGCCCAAATAAGTTATTAGAGCTTTCTTTTTAAAAGGGCATGACTGGAGTACATCCAACGTCAACATGGAGGCAGGTGATTGTGCCATGTCATCTACTATACTGTATGTATGGGCAACTTGGTTAGAAGCGATGTTATGGTGTAAGGGCCCTTTTGGGATCTTCGGAATTACCTTAGCTTCAGGTTGAGGGAACTATAATGGAACATTTGATGTCGTAAGAGGCTCAGTAGAAGCTTTGGCTTTGGACTTAGTGGCGGACAAAGTTGATCGCTTATCATATTGACGCGATCGAGTTTGCAAGTTGATATTAGAGGGATTAACCTCATCAGAGCTCATCATGAGGATCTGGTAGTCACCAGGAGTAGAAGGTTGGGGAGGGTGGGCTGCTTGACCTAGTTGAGGTTGAGAAGAAACAAATCCTTGTTGAGGGAAAGGATTTGTAAGCACTGTCGATTGAGATGGTGTAGGATTCTGAGGCAATTGTTGGCCTCTAGAAGTTGCTTGAGCTTCCCACATTTGGCGCACCTGGGGTAAGATAGCACACTCATGTGTATAATGGCCATGTACACCACAACATGCACAAGGCTTGTTCATACGAATAGCCTTGTTTTTCTTGGGTTGGATTCCCTGTTCCTGGTTGTTGGTGTTAGGCTGGTTCCCCTGGGATTCACTAGGTTGATTAAATTGATTACCCTAGTTACCCTTGATACCATTGTTACCCTTCCCCTTATTATTTTTCTTTAAGTTTGGGGATTGGTTGCACTCTGCTGTGCAAACACCTGACCCAAAGATTGTAGTAGCTGCAAGGGCTGAGGATGCATGGGAGGCTGCGGTATTAATGATTGAGGGGTTGGAGTGCTTGACTGTTCATAAGGAGGAGAAATGGCTTGGTAGATAGGTTGGGGCCCTAAAAACATGTTGCTAGGAGGAGGGGCATAAGTTTTGGAGGAATTGGTGCCCCCCTGTTGATGGCCATAACTTTGTTGAGTATATGGGGAAGGATGTGAAAGGGTTCCAATGATACCGTCGGAAACGTGAGATTCCCCCAGTGCATTGGAACCTCCAAGACGGGGAAGGTTTGGAATGACGATATAAACAGAACCGGATTGCACATAAATCAGGTCATATCTCAGAGTGGCTTGGAGAGCTTATTCCTCAGTCTGAGGAAAATGTGACACAACATCTTTTCCAAGGGGTGTTAAAAGGCTCCTGAGAAACCAATCTAGATAGACACAGTCTTGAAAGTGCTGGGTATGACATGTGCTCCTCCTTCTACACCACTCTTGAACATGGTCAGAAAGGCGAGTGGCAGAGGATTGACGAAATGAGGTCAATATATTTTTACCAGTTTTGTATCAGAGAGGTAGCTAGAAATATGAGAGGAACAATTAGCAAGTATCACGAAAATGGAATGAAATGTGTCAGGCTAGTCTACGTACCATTTTGTAGTGTCTTTAGTGAGCGTGTGTTGGTACATCCGAAAACGAATGAAGTCATCGGTAATGGAGTTGGATGAACACCACATGTGGAAAGAGCGAACATGATCGATAGGATCCTCTCCAGAATTACCCTCAAACTTTGGGATATTTGAGGGAAGCTTATTTGGCATAGCATGCCAACCAACATCATGGTCTATTGGGTCATTTATCAACTGACTAAAATCCAGTAGACTTAAGCCAGCCATAAAAGGGAGTATGGGAGTTTACTGAATGGTTCATGAGATTACTCCTCTAGATGTGATCACTAGGGCAGAACTGGAGCCAACACTAGGTTGGGTTCCAATACCAGTTGTGGGTCCAAACATGGTGACAATATGTGGTGAAGGAGGCTTGGAATCAGATGAACCAGGAGAAGAGTCGGCATGGGGACTCAGAGGGCTATGAGCTCGAACCCAATGGGGAGGAGTAATATGCCTGAGTGGAAAATGGGGATGAAGCTATAAGAGTCTCTGTGACAAACGCCTTGGTGGCACAATGGTGGTAAGACACATGTGACATGAAAATGGTGAAGGGAGATCAACAATATGACTTTGTCTCAATGAGTGGAGATAAATTTATTATGTTCAATCTTAGCTTGGCGGTGTAAACCAACCACCCTTCGCTCAAGGTGTACTTGTGTGTGCAACTATATTTATTGATTAAGCCCAGATCGTGTTTGTAAAAAACAAAAAATATTGTTGAAAATAAACTAAAATTAACAATAGTAAATGAATAGCAAAACAACTAACTAAACCCCACCCAAACTGAATTTGCAAACACTGTGCTGGCTGGTGGTGAAATTGACTGAAAACACACTAAAAATTTCAAGAGATATAAGTATCAGTGTGACTGGGATGAAATGACAGTAGGCTGCTGGAAAGTGGTGTAGCAACAACAAAAAACAAGAGAGGAGGATCGCTACAAAAAGATAGGGAGATGAGTGTAAATCACAGGGAAACCGATGGAACCCTAAGGCCAATGACCAAACAAGGTTTAATATGAAACCATGGATGGAAACAACCTATCTTTGGAGATTTGAAGGAAAAGGGTACATATCTAGAAAATATGGCTAAAAGTGCTGGAGAAACTCAAACTTCTTACTCAGCTAAACTCCTCCTATAAAGGTGGAAGCGTACTAGAAGCCTTAAGGGGATAAATTCCGCTTTGAGAAGTAAATCAGAGTAGATCAAGAACTAAGTAGGATGAGACAGAGGTCAAACAACCCAACGCACAACTTTCAGAAAAACCCAGACACAGATCTGATAAAAACCTGGAAACCCTAAAATCACTGGTACTAAGCTATTTTTAGGGGGGATCACAATTTTTGGGGTGAAATATGCACTCTAGAGTTGAGATCATACTTTTTGGGCTAAAAAGTGTGATTTCTGATCCTTGATTCCCAATCGGAAAATCTGAGAAAAAACTACCGTCTTTGTCACAACTCGTTCCTGTGACATGCGGAAAAGACCAAAAAACTTGTAGAAGTTAGAAATTTGACATATCTAGGGTTAGAAGGCTAGTAAATAACATTAAGAGTCTGAACAAATAAGAAACCCTATCCTCTAGACTCCTCTCCTGGAATAAATGTATTGATGTTAACAAAAGCAGGCCCACCAGAGTTTAGGCAATTATGAATCCTCAACAAAGACACAAGGATCATAGTATTATGGCTAATAACGACTAACACCGGGGATGATAATTGGAAGATATGGGGACTCATGGAGTTATTATTTACCTTGTCAGAGCATAACATGCAAGGTTGACATCGTATTGACTGACACAATTCCATAAGGGATGGTCACTTACTCAGACGGAGGATTTTCAAAGGCACATGAGGATAGATGGAGGTCAAATATAAGAAAAATGGGATGAATGCGACACATAGATGGATAATATATTGTAACAGGAATCAATGGGACTTTGAACAGACTCCATGGATGTAGGTGTGACTCATTTCTATTGCTTTGAAGAAAGGTGACTATATGATGCTTCCACATGGGAAAGGCTTGCAATGTGCCATAATAGAGTGAGTAAATAATGGTTACTTGTGACAGAACTCGACTCATAATTCTAAAAGTTCAAAGGAAAAGTGGTACGAGAGTACATGTGACTCATATTAAGAGATTTTATTTAATGCGCCAAAGTGAGACCTCATGGAAAAAATGGCTTTGTGGTGAAGTTTCAAATTACGAGAAACATGGAGACCCATTGTAGAGATTGGTGAGAGAATTCCAACAGTGTTGATGGTTTGTCAAACCGAGCTACCATTTACTCCTAGTGGCAAAACAAAATAGAGTTTTTCCCATAAAAGGGCTTCTTGACCCCAATTCCAATTCATTTGTACATTGATTTGTTGGAGAATTTAGAGAAGAGTAAGAGGTACTAAATCTTGGTGAGCTCATAACAGATTTGTTGGATTTCGAATCTATGACTTAGTAGGTGGCCTTACTTGTCTAGAAATGGCCATAATGCCTTTTGGAAGGATGGTCTCTCATGAAGAATTAAGGAAAGAAGGTTTTCCATTTAATTTATGAAAAAGAGACATTATGTATGGAGAAGATACAAGTGAAAAGATGTTTATTTTTCAAATAGACAAGATCTCCTATCTCTCTCTCATCCGAATCCCAAAATCAATAAGGAATATCGTTTAAATTTAATCTACCGAGCTACATTTTTAAGACATAGTTAGGATTCTTAAGAAAATTACCCAAAAGGTAACACAATTCTTGTTATTGTTAGACCTATGCATTAGGGATTTCTCTAACATCCACTTTAAAAAGCATCTTTCCATGTGCTCAATATTCTCAATAAAAATAACCTACTTTGTGGTGTTGATGAGTAATTTCTATTAAGTTTATGCTTTTATGGATCTTGGGGAATTCCTAAACATAAACTTCTTAGACTAAATAAGTAGTGATCGATTTGTAATATTCTTTTTTGTGTGGATATGGTTAAATTGGATAGAATATACCCATGGTATTTACCATGGTAGTTGCCCATGGCATTGACCCATGGTATTTGCCTTCGTTTTTCGAGTGAAAAAAATAACATAAAGTGTCTAGAAATTCAATGAAGCATATAAAAGGGGATAGGAGCCTAACAATGTAATCGTCGAGAGTTATTTATCTATTTTTCTTTTGTTTAGAGCTTGTCAAGGCAAGTTCTAGTTGATCCCAAGGACAAAAACCCCATGGGATTAATTTCTCTAGTGGATCCATCAAGGATCTAAGATTGTGCTTTAACATCTTTAATTTCTCTGTTGATGGGAAGCCATACATGCCAAGGCATGAGCTTTAGTAGGGCTTATGTGGGAATGTAATTTTGTTTATATTTATTTACATAAATAAGATGCTGCATTCTCAGATCTTTATTGCGTTCAGTGTTTTTACTGCAAGAATTTTATTAGAACACCTACAATGTACCAAAACTGATTAAAATTTTGATGATTGGGAAATTACAGTGGTATCAGAGCTGTGCATCCTACTAGCCTGAGGGTTTTATTGGAAAATTCTAAATTATTTGCAGGGTTATTTGGAGGTTTCATGCAGGGAACTTTGGTGGAATTTATGCTCACCCTAGCCAACATTTCCATCTTCGATGGAATTTCGTATCATCCTAGTTGGTTCTATTTTTCGGTTGATTGGAAGGAGAATTTTCTGCATTATTTTGAGAGTTATTATTTTATTGCAAACAAAAGAGAAAACATTACTTTGCCAAATTTTTAGATTTGACCTGGGTCTACTTTACCATATTTATCCATTCAAGTTTACGGGGTCGAGATCGAACCCCTATCAGATTTGAGGGTCTCTTTTCAATTGTATTGCAAGGTTGTGAGATTTGTTGTAGGAAGTAATACCGTCTTGACTATAATTTGATTACAGGTCTATATAAATCCAACGGAAGAGTTCATCTCCTTCTAGTGGGTCAAACACCAAGGGTTCAAAGGCTAAATTCTGAGCAGAAGTATCATATCAGATTATATTCATTTCATTTAAAGATCAATGGTATGAACATATTTTTGTAATCTATATTGGAAAGAGGCTGGATCATTTAAATCTAAGGAGGAGATCCTGCCTTTCGATGCCATTTTAACTTGCTCATATCTGAAGTGTCTCCTTGAAATAATTGTGGATTGATTTCATTGGAGGTAAAAGAGGTCAAATTGCAAAGGTTGGAAGGTCGAGTTTCTAAACTTGATCCCAAGGAAGAATATAAATTGTTTAATCAAACTCATCCTAGGATTGAGGTTGAACCCAAAGCCAAACTTGGAGATTGATCACTTGGAGGCCACATTTCTTTTCCAAAGACTGAGGGTTTCAAGGGTCCTTACTCCACGCATTTTCTAGAATTCTTTCTCTTGTAGTGTTTTCTTTTCAAAGATGTACGAAAATAACCCACTTAAGACTATGGATGATAAACAATATCAACAATATAAATGGCTGCTAAAAATTGTAGATCTGCAACAAATGATAGAAACAAAGCCTGTGAAAGTCCTAATCTATGCCACAATCATAGTTAAACAACAAAAAGAAACAATAATAACTCATATAATCCAATGGAAACTATATATACAAAGAATAGATTTTATTATAACACCTATGAAGGGAACAAATAAATGTTAGTTGTCCCCCTTTATGGGATGGGTTCTTGGCTATCCTTAAACGTATTCATCTTCTTTAGAGTCTCTCTCCTCTATAATGTGAAAACCAAACAAATAAAATGTTTGAGCTTAATGGGAACTCAAATGGCAGAGAAATCGAGTGCATCAATGAAAATAATCAGAGTTACAGTAGTGAGTGCAACAATGAAAATAGTTAAAAGTGAATAATGAATGGAAAACCCTTCTACTTATAACAAAATATTGAGTTATCCTCGAATAATGAGCAATAATAAAATATTATTAACCCCATTCTCGGAATAACCACTTGGAATATTTT